>JAVJIF010006689.1:0-67128 GCA_038442645.1 Agave tequilana | reverse complement strand
AAAGTTTATACTTATTACGTTAAATGTATGAATTTCGGCTCTCAATTTGTTTCTTTCTAATTTTTGGGTGATTAAAACTGCAATTTTTTTGATGTTTTGCAGGGGATGAGGCTGTGGAGACTAAGCAAGGGATTACTTAGTGTACATGCATGCAGGGACCAATCCTGTTGAAGTCATCAATCCGGCAGTCAAGTAAGTACATTAACTGTGATTGGTTGGTTTGAGGAAAAATGAGCAGGTTGTTAGGTATTTGATCACCATTCACCACTGAAATTGAAGAACAAAAACTGCAGGCTGGTTGAGAAGCACTTGCAGTCATTTCATCACAGAGAGAAGAAGGAAAGGGGGTTGGGGATTGGGTAAAAAATGTTGAAATATGAATAATATATATGTGAATCTTTGAATTGAATTACGGCGAGATCCGTTGATCGAATAAATTGGATGATGGTTGGAGTGTGTTCTCCTTCCAGTGGGGATGAACGTGGTATATTCACATTTTCAATTCCGACTTCGAATGAATGAGATATTCAAGTCTAAAGATTGCCTAATTCAAAGCCAAATGAGACTAAAGGTAGCTAAAAACATTTATTCCCACATTGGCCATGGGATGGAAGTTTGTAGTGTTTAAATAGAGAAAATTGAGAACAAGGGGCGTGCACTTTGGGTACTTGGAGTTTTCGTGCGCGATTGGGAGCTCAGGTCCGGTTCAGGTTCCCCACCCGCCCTGGTTCTTTTTGAGCTGGGTCTCACGGGTATGGGTTACGCGAAGCATACCCGCTCCGCTATCCGGATCCGAACCGCCCCGCCAAACCGACCTGCTCCGCTATCCGGATCCAAACTGACCCCGCTCCGCTATCCGGATCCAAACCGACCCGCTCCCAAACCGACCCGCTCCGCTATCCGGATCCAAACCGACCCGCTCCGCTATACGGATCCAAACTGCCCCGCCAAAGGCTGGCGCGGCAGTTGGACAGCCAACAGTTGCGGTGGTTGGGTCGAACTATTCAACGGTTTAGACCGAACCGTTGCAACTTTTCGTTAGGTTCGGACCCGCTGGCCCCTCCCGGAGCGCTATAAATAGCGCTCCGAATTCTTAATCAAACACAACACCTACAACAGCAAGACTTCTAAAGGAGATTCTCTCTCTCTCAGTCTTGAAGTGACTTCCAAAAGGGAAGTAGGGAAATCAGTAACTCGATTTCCGAAGCGGCTTCTAAAAGAGATTCTGCAAAATTCGTTCTGAAAGAGGCTCAGAAAATTCAACAGATTCTTTAATAGAATTGTTGTCTGAATCTGAGACTTCTGAAGAAGAATATTCTTCAACCTTCCTTCATCCTCTACAGTGGGTGTTCCTCCAAAGTAAAGGCAAATATTCTCCCGAAATTTGTCTTTGTCCCGCTGCTTCAATAATCCTGTGAAGGTATTGGTTAACTACGGTTCGACCGTACGGTGATTTGGTAGTGCTATCCAAATACGTGAAGGAGTATTGTATCTTGGGAGACCAGCGTCCAGTAACCCTTTAGCACCGGGTGCGGGACGTAATTGTCTTAAGGAGATTCGCTTTAAGCGTACCTCACTCCAAGTACTGTATAAGTGAATTAATTTCTTTATACAGGGATATACTGATATTCAATATATTGAGACTGATTTATATCAGTCTAATTGGTGTTTAACCAAGGAAGGAAATTGAAAGGTGGTTCTTAAATTAAGGAACGTTCATTTGAACGGAAAACCTCCCACCTGATATTTGCCGACCTGGCCAATTAGATTGTTGATATTTCAGTGATATTGATTAGTTGTCAGATTGAACCCAGAAACCAACAATTTTAAGACAATTACTATTGAAGTTTCTTACTTCTGTTCTGCTTGAACTTGCAGAAAATGTCTGAGACTAATCAAGATAGCTCTAGCAAGACACCAAACATGCAGCTATAAGTTTTGATGCCAACTCCACTTCCTAACCCAAGCCGAGAGCCAGGAAAATTTGACGGCACAGAATTCAAGAGGTGGCAACAGAAGATGCTCTTCGACTTGACCACTCTTCATCTGGCCAGATTCCTGCAAGAAGATCCCCAGAGCCCGGAACTGACGCATGGACTCAATGTGACTTCCTTTTCCGAATTATATTTTAAATGGACTAGATGACTCTCTTTACAATGTCTACAGTCCCGTCACAACATCAAAGCATTATGGGCCAGTCTTGACAAGAAGTACAAGACTGAAGATGCTGGTACCAAGAAGTTCATCGTAGGACGATTTCTGGAGTACAAAATGGTGGACAGTAAGACTGTAATCAGTCAGGTGCAAGAGTTCCAACTATCTTGCACGAGATAGAAGTCGAAAGTATGATTCTACCTGAAACCTTTCAGGTTGCTACACTATCGTGGAGAAACTCCCACCTGCGTGGAGAGATTTCTAGAACTACTGAAGCACAAGCGAAGGAGCTGAAGTTGGAAGATCTCATAGTGAGGCTTCGAATCGAGGACAATAGAAACTCTGAGAAAAGGAGCAGTAAGAACTCCTATGAAGCAAAAGCCAATGTGATCGAAGACTCAAAGGGGAAAGCGTCTACTTCCAAAGGTTTAAAGCGGAAGAAGACTTCCCAGGGGTACAAAGGCAAGGTCCAACAAGGCAAGAACATGCGCTTCAAGGGAACCTACTACATTTACAACAAAGAAGGGCATAAGGCGAATGATGTCGCAACCGTCTCAAAAAGAACAAGAAAAGCCATCCACAGGCAAACTTAACCGACCATGCATCGCCAAGCCTTTCAGCTGTGGTGTCAGAGGTGAATCTGACAACCAATAATAAGATTGGTGGTAGACACTGGGGCTACTCGGCACATCTGCTCTGAGAAATATTATTCTCTGAATATCAAAAACTGAGTAAGATGAGCAACTATTCATGGGAAATTCAGTCGTCTCAAAGGTTGAAGGAAAGGCAAGGTCATCCTGAAGTGGACAAATGGGAAAGAGCTTACTCTGAACGATGTGCTACATGTTCCAGATATCCGCAAGAATCTGATCTCTGGATCAATACTTAGTAAGAAAGGATTTAGAATGGTTTTTGAATCAGATAAATTTGTACTTACTAAGGGAGGGATGTATGTGGGAAAGGGTTCTTGTTGATGGACTTTTTAAAGCCAATGTTGCAGTGGTAGATAAAAAGTCCGTGTATTTGTATCCAAAGCTTATAAATGAAGAAAAAACTTCTGTTTATTTGCTTGAGTCTCCTATTTTGATGCTAGATTAGGGCATGTAAATTACAAGTCATTAAAGAACTTGTCTAATCTGGGATATATTCCTAAACTCAACTTGGAAGAAATTCGTAAGTATGAGATTTATGTTGAGGCCAAGTTGGTGAAAAATTCATTTCACTCAATAGATCGAAATACAGAACCTTTAGGGTTAATTCAAAGCGATCTGTGTGACTTGAAGTTTATGCCAACTAGAGCGGTAAAAAGTATTTTATTACTTTTATTGATGACTGTACAAGATAGTGTTATGTGTATCTTTTAAACAGTAAGGATGAGGCAATGAATATGTTTATAACATATAAAGCCAAAGTTGAGAATCAACTCAACAAAAATATCAAGATTTTAAAATCCGATAGAGGCGGAGAATATGAATCAAATGATTTTAGTAAGTTATGTGCTAAATTTGGTATAATCCATCAAACAACGGCACCATATACTCCTCAGCAAAATGGAATTGCTGAACGGAAGAACAGAACTTTGAAGGAGATGGTCAATTCCATGCTCGTAGTTCTGGAGCTCCTCAAAACTTGTGGGGGGAATCTCTGTTAACTGCAAAATTATATTCTAATAGAGTACCCTACAAGAAATTTGGTCTTATACCTTTTGAGTTATGGCATGGAAGGACACCTTCCTACCATTACCTCAAAATGTGGGGGTGCCTTGCAAAGGTACTAGCACCATTACCTAAAAAGACAAGTTAGGAACAAAACTATGGACTGCATATTCATAGGCTATGCCTTGAATAGTAGTGCCTACAGATTTCTGGTTCATAAATCAGAGATACCAGATATTCATGTAAACATGATTATCGAATCTAGAGATGTTTGTGTTCTTTGAAGATATTTTTCCATATAAACGGGAACAGATAAGACTTCTGGGAAAAGAACACATGAGATGGCGTTCAGGGACGAAAGCCCCGAGGAACCTATTGTTAATGCGGAAATTGAACCAAGAAGAAGTCAGAGATCTAGAATCTCAAAATCTTTTGGTCCAGATTTCATAGCATACACTATTGAAAGCGAGCCTCAAACATTTAAAGAGGCTATGTCAACCCCAGAAGCACAAATGTGAAAGAAGCTATAAATAGCGAAATAGAATCCATACTAAGTATCATATTTGGGAATTGGCAAATTTGCCTCCTGACAGTAAACCAATTAGGTGTAAGTGGATTTCAAAAGAATTAAAACCCGATGGATCTATCGATAAGTACAAGGCTAGATTAGTAGTCAAGGTTATCGACAAAAGAAGGACTTGACTACTTCGATACTTATTCACCAGTAACAAGAATAACATCCATTCGGATGTTGATTGCAATTGCAGTATTACATAACTTAGATATCCATCAAATGGATGTCAAGACTGCATTCTTAAATGGTGAATTAAATGAAGAAATATATATGGAACAACCTAAAGGATTTATAGTCAAGGGCCAAGAACACAAAGTGTGTAAATTGGTAAAATCTTTATACGGTCTAAGCAGGCTCCAAAACAGTGGCATGAGAAATTTGATAGTGTCATGGTCAAAGATGGATTCACTATCAATGAATGCGATAAGTGTGTTTACACGAAAACAGTTGAAAATGCATGTATCATTATTTGTCTTTATGTAGACGACATATCGATACTTGGGACTAATATTGAATTATTAAGTCCACTAAAAGAATCTTATCCAACAGTTTTGAAATGAAGGATTTGGGGGTTGCTGATGTAATTTTAGGAATTAAAATCACAAGAACACCAGATGGAATCAGTCTATCTCATCTCACTACGTGGATAAGATGATAGAAAGATTCAAGGATCATGGGATAAAGGAGAATATAAATCCTTTTCTCCCACACGTCCACCTTCATAAGAATACAGGAACTGAAATATGCCAGTTGGAGTATTTTCAGATTATCGGAAGTCTAATGTATTTGATGAATTGCACTAGACCTGATATTGCTTACGCTGTAAGCAAGTTAAGCAGATACACTAGCAATCCTAGTGATCAACATTGGACCGTTCTACTACGAGTATTGGGTTACATATCACATACCAAGGAATATGCCTTGAGATATGACAGTATCCCCTGTACTTGAAGGATACAGTGATGTCAATTGGATTGCAGATTCTGAGGAATCAAAATCAACTAGCGGATACGTATTTACTTTAGGAGGAGCAGTGGTATCTTGAAAATCTTCTAAGCAAACATGTATTGCCCGTTCCACTATGGAATCGGAATTCATAGCCTTAGATAAGGCCGAGAAGAAGCAGAATGGCTTCGACAATTTTTGGAAGATATACCATTATGGCAAAAGCCCGTGCCCGCTATATGTATACACTGCGACGTAATCAAGCAGCTATATCAGGGCATAAAATGTTATATATAACGGTAAGTCTAGACATATTCATCGTAGATATAATACTGTGAAGCAGTTGCTCTCAAATAGAATTATCTCTATTGACTTTGTCTCGTCAAAAGATAATTTAGCGGATCCGCTTACTAAAGGTTTAAGTGGAGAGCGTATAAACTGCGCATCGAGGGGAATGGGTCTAAAAGCCTAACCTTACCGAGTCAGCTTAATGGAAACCTCACTTAGCGACTGGAGATCCCACGGACTAAGTTCAAGAGGAAAAACTAGTTATGATTGACTCAGCAAGTAAGCACTTGGGAGCTTGACTCCAATCCATTCCTAAGTGCACATAAGTGCTTTTCTATAGTGGATTAAGGATAAGCTTAACGCTTTTATGATGCCTATAACTTGTTACTAAACAAGTGGAGTAGAGTAGACTACTCTTAATAGGACGATCACCTATGTGAGTATAGAGTTGGGTCGGCTCTTTGGGAATTTCTATGGAGGCTGTTATTCCCTAAAGATACTCTCTGAAACCAAGAATGTCCAGGGCAAAACGGACATAACCGAGAACCGAAGTTGATTTGGAAAGTCACTGTGTGAAGCTTGTTGACTTGGCTTACACTAACGGCTAATATTTAAGACCTAGTTCACTGATTAGCCAGTAAGTCCTCTAAAAGCTTTCGCTATGGAGGGTTCAAGACCTAGTTCACCTATACTGATGTAGTTTCTTTTCTAAAGTACTTTCACAATAGAGTCAGTCTCTTTGTGTGTCAATTCCTTAAATCTCCATTCATTGTGAGGGATTGTTGGAATATGAAGAATATATATGTGAATCTTTGAATTAAATTACGGCGAGATCCGTTGATCGAATCAATTGGATGATGGTTGGATTGTGTTCTCCTTCCATTGGGGATGAACGTGGTATATTCACATGTTCAATTCCGACTTCGAATGAATGAGATATTCAGTCTAAATATTGCCTAATTCAAAGCCAAAATGGGACTAAAGGTAGCTAAAAACATTTAGTCCCACATTGGCCATGGGATAGAAGTTTGTAGTGTTTAAATAGAGAAAATTGAGAACAAAGGGTGTGCCCTTTGGGTACTTGGAGTTTTCGCGCGCGATTGGGAGGAAACCATGCCCGCTCATGCGCGCGCCGCCGCAGGCGGCGGCGGCCGACCGGCCGGCGCCGGCTCGGGCTCGGGACCGGGTCTGAGTCTGGGTTCGGGTTCGGGTTCGGGTTCCCTACCCGGCCTGGTTCTTTTTAAACTGGGTTACGCGGAGCATACCTGCTCCGCTATCCGGATCCGAACTGCCCCGCCAATGGACCCGCCGGATCCGAACCGACCCGCTCCGCTATACGGATCCGAACTGCCCCGCCAAAGGCTGTCGCGGCAGTTGGACATCCAACAGTTGCGGTGGTTGGGTCGAACCATTGCAACGGTTCACAGACCGAACCGTTGCAACTTTTCGTTGGGTTCGGACCCGTTGGCCCCTCCCGGAGCGCTATAAATAGCGCTCCGAATTCTCAATCAAACACAACACCTACAACAGCAAGAACAACAACAACAAGACTTCTAAAGAGATTCTCTCTCTCTCTCTCTCTCAGTCTTGAAGTGACTTCCAAAGGAAGTGGGAGAATTAGTAACTCGTTTTTAAAGCGGCTTCCAAAAGAGATTCTGCAATTTTGTTCTAAAAGAGGGCTCAGAAAATTCAACAGATCTTTAATAGAATTGTGTCTGAATCTGGGACTTCTGAAGAAGAATATTCTTCAACCTTCCTTCATCCTCTACAGTGGGTGCTCCTCCAAAGTAAAGACAAATATTCTCCCAAAATTTGTCTTTGTCCCGCTGCTTCAATAATCCTGTGAAGGTACTGGTTAACTACGGTTCGACCGTACGGTGATATCCAAATACCGTGAAGGAGTGTTGTATCTTGGGAGACCAGCGTCCAGTAACCCGTTAGCACCGGTGCGGGGGACGTAATTGTCTTAAGGAGATTCGCTTTAAGCGTACCTCACTCTAAGTACTGTATAAGTGAATTAATTTCTTTATACAGGGGATATACTGATATTCAGTATATTGAGACTGATTTATATCAGTCTAATTGGTGTTTACCAAGGAAAGAAATTGAAAGGTGTTTCTTAAATTAATGAACGTTCATTTGAACGGAAAACCTCCCACCTGATATTTACCGACCTGACCAATTAGCTTGTGATATTTTCAGTGATATGATTAGTTGTCAGATTGAACCCAGAAACCAACAAAAAATAACTGCTTTTTATAATTAATTTAGTGTGCAGAATATAAGAGTATTTAGGATAACTTGAGTGAGCTCTATTTATTAATTTACTGAGTCTACTATTAATGACTCTATTTATCACTTCTTTGAGTTTAAATAACCACACTCCGATCGGATTGAGACGGATATTGCCACCAAAAATGAGGAGGGCACCAACCAAAAAATTATAACTATGCTATTATTTTTTTGGCAACAGCGATCTTCGTGAAAAAGTCTAAAATATCTTTTCCTCTTCTTTCTTTCTTTCTTTCTTTCTTTCTTTTCTATTTCTCCCTTCCTGGCGTACGGCGGCGAGCTCCCTCTTCTCCTTTTCCCATTTAGTGTGTGCCTCCCCCCACCCCCCTTCCCGCTGATCCCCTACCCCGCCTCTCCGCTCCCCCTCCCCCCAACCCCCTCCTCGCTCCCGCCCGCCCCCCTCCCGATCTCCCCTTCCCACCCACCCTCTGATCTCGAGAGATCACTGTTCTGCAATAGTTGATCTCTGTTCGATTGGAGTCCAACCTCCCACCTCGCCCCAGTCTAGTCGAACGCGGGGGGGGGGGGGGGGGGGGGGGGGGGATCGGGAGGAAGGGGGAAGGGAGGGAGGTTAGAGGTAGGTGTGTGAGAAGAGGGGCGCCGTTGAGGAGAGAGGAGGGGTCGATCGGGAGGGGGAAAAGAGGCCGAGTGTGGGAGGGAGGTCATCAGGGATGGGGAGGTTATCGGGGGAGGGAGGTGCGACGGGGAGGCTGTGTTGAGTGTGGCTGGAGGGCCGGAGGGGGGAGGCGGACAGGGAGGTCCGAGGCAGTTCTCACGGTGGGGAAGAGAAAAGGAGAAGATGGGTAGTTTTTTGTTGATATTTTTGAATTTTAGGTATTTATCAAACTGATGGTGTCAGAAACCGGGTGTCTTTATCACCTTTTTGTTGGCAATATCCGCCCTCGTTGGATCCGCGCAGCGCTAGCCCGCGCTAGATTTCCCCTACGCCACCTCCTGTGTTTCTAATTTACCAAATGCCCTACTCTGATGGTAGTATCGTAATTCCTGGAGAGATTAATTGATATGAAAAATTTGACAGCCAGCTGGGCACATGCCGGTGGGCCCCGCGCTCCCCTGTTGGCTGCTCCCGCACCCCCACCCCCCCCCCCCCCGCTCGCCATTCCTCTCGATAAATGCTCCTGCTTCCTCCTCCCTCTTAAAACTTTAAAACTTTTGAGACTCTGTCTGAGTCTCTCCCCTCTCTGAAACTCAACAGCCGAGGCCAAACCCTACAGGAAAACCCTACCTCTCTCCATTAAAATGGACCTAAAGCTCACTATCATCTTATCTTTCTCCTTCTCTTTCTTGATTCTATTGTCAGCTGCATCCTCTGAGGACTTGAAGCTGCTGATCTCCTTCAAGAGCTCGCTCCCAAACCTACCGTCCTACCCAGCTGGGACCCGCGGCGATCCCCCTGCTCGTTCAGCGGCGTCACCTGCATGGGGTACGCCGTCACCGCCGTCACTTCACCGGCGTCCAGCTCGGCGCCAGCCTAACCTCCGTTGCCGCCACTCTCTTTGCTCTCCAGAGTATCGAAAATCTATCGCTTAGCTTCGGTAACCTCACCGGTGCTGTCTCCGCTGTCTCCAGCTGTGGGCCCCGCCTGGAAACCCTCGACCTCGCCGGTAATGCGCTCGCCGGATCCGTCTCTGACGTGGCATTGCTCGCCGCGTCCTGCGCGTCGCTGAGGTCGCTGAACCTCTCCTTTAACGCTGTTGGCGGTGGTAAGATCACCGCTGGTGAGCCCATCAGGTTAGACTCGCTCGATCTCTCATACAATAAATTTCTTTTCTTCGAGGGTGACGTTAGCTTCATTCTGTCGAGTTCGGAAATGCGTTATGTTGATTTGGCCGGGAATCAAGTATCCGGCCGGGTTCCGGCCATCGTCAACTGCTCTGCTCTCGAGCACCTCGATCTCTCCTCCAATGAATTCTCGGGCGAGATCGGAGAGGGATTTTTCAGCGGGTGCTCGAGGCTCCGATTCTTGAATCTTTCTTCCAACCATTTCACTGGTAATTTGCCGACTGACCTCTCAACTTTGTCTTCATTGGAAGTTATTGGTCTCTCCAAGAATAATTTCTCCGGCGAAATTCCCGTTGAGCTCTTTAGCTCAATGCTCGCTCTGAGAAGGATCGACCTTTCGTTCAATAAATTCATTGGTAAGCTCCCGGCCTCTATTTCGAAGTTGCCCGAGTTAGAGATGCTCGATCTCAGTTCAAATAGCTTCTCTGGTTCAATCCCTTCAAGTTTGTGCTCGAATCCTAGCTTGAAAGAGCTTTACTTGCAGGGCAATGGTTTTACTGGAACTATTCCTGATACTCTCAGTAACTGTTCAATGCTGTTTTCGCTCGATCTCAGCTTCAATTACCTCACCGCAGCGATTCCTTCGTCTCTTGGTTCATTGTCTCAGCTTAAAGATTTGATCTTGTGTCAGAATCTTTTGGAAGGTGAGATCCCGAGTGAGCTCAAGCTTGTTTCAACTCTTGAGAACTTGATTCTTGACAACAATGGGCTTACTGGTCCGATACCTGAAGGCTAAGAAATTGTACAAATTTGAATTGGATTTCTTTGTCGAGCAACCACTTGAGTGGAGAGATTCCTTCATGGCTTGGGAGTCTCGAGAAGCTTGCCATTCTTAAGCTCAGTAACAACTCGTTCACCGGGAGATCCCAATGGAGCTTGGGGATTGCAAGAGCTTGATATGGTTGGATCTCAACAGTAATAATTTGAGGGGGAGGATTCCGAGTACTCTGTCGAAGCAATCAGGCAAAATTGCAGTTGGTTTGGTGACGGGGAAGAGATATGTTTACTTGAAGAATGACGGGAGCCCGGAGTGTCATGGGGCCGGCAATTTACTCGAATTCGTGGGAATTCGGCGGAGGAGCTCAACCGGCTGCCTAGCCGGCGATCTTGCAACTTTACAAGGGTTTACACTGGGAGCACCCAGTACACATTCAAAACAATGGCTCGATGATATTTCTCGACTTATCTTATAACCAGTTGGAGGGTGAGATTCCGAAGGAGCTTGGGAACATGTACTATCTCATGGTTCTTAATCTCGGGCACAATTTGCTGTCTGGTCTAATTCCCCCACAGTTGGGGAGCTTGGGGAATGTTGCGGTCTTTGATCTGTCTCATAACTCTCTCGAAGGCAATATCCCCCATCACTCTCGGGGTTAACTTTGCTATCAGAGATTGATCTTTCCAACAACAAGCTCAATGGCACCATTCCTGACGGGGGTCAGTTGGGAACATTTCCGAGTTACAGGTATGAGAACAATTCCGGTCTCTGTGGGTTCCCGCTTCCAGTAAGTTGTGCAAAAAATCCCATGACTGGGTTGAATAATGATCATCAAGTTTCTCGTTGTCGCCAGGCCTCCATTGTTGCAAGCATTGCGATGGGTCTTCTCTTCATTGTCCTTTGCATCTTTGGTGCAATAATCTTTGTTATCGAGAATAAAAAGAGACAGGAGATGAAAAGTAACACTAGCAATAACAATCTCCGAGATATCTATATTGATGGCCGGTCTCACTCAGGCACTGCAAATAGTAATTGGAAGCTGACTGGTACAAAAGAAGCCCAAAGCATCAGCCTTGCCACGTTTGATCAGAAGCCCCTGAGGAAGCTCACCTTCGCGGACCTTCTAGAAGCCACGAATGGCTTCCACAATGACAGTCTGGTTGGCTCCGGTGGGTTTGGTGATGTCTACAAAGCCCAGCTGAAGGATGGCAGCGTAGTTGCAATCAAGAAACTGATACACATCAGCGGCCAAGGTGATCGAGAATTCATGGCTGAGATGGAAACAATCGGGAAGATCAAGCACCGGAACCTTGTTCCGCTATTAGGCTATTGCAAGGTGGGAGAAGAACGGCTACTTGTTTATGAATACATGAAGTATGGAAGTTTAGAAGATGTCCTCCATGATCGGAAGAAGGCAGGGATTAAGTTTAATTGGGCAGCGAGGAGAAAGATTGCGGTGGGAGCTGCCAGAGGCTTAGCGTTCCTTCACCACAGTTGCATTCCTCATATAATCCACAGAGACATGAAATCGAGCAATGTCCTCTTGGATGAGAACTTGGAAGCAAGGGTCTCTGATTTTGGGATGGCGAGAATGATGAGCACAGTGGACACGCATTGAGTGTGTCAACGCTTGCAGGCACTCCTGGTTATGTTCCCCCGGAGTATTACCAGAGCTTCCGGTGCACTACCAAAGGAGATGTGTACAGCTATGGTGTTGTTTTGCTTGAGTTGCTCACAGGGAAGCTACCGACAGACTCTTCAGACTTCGGTGATAATAATTTGGTTGGTTGGGTGAAGCAGAATTCAAAGCTCAAGATTAGTGATGTGTTTGATCCAGAGCTTCTGAAAGAGGACCCCTCGTTGGAGCTTGAGCTTCTGGAGCATCTTAAAATTGCCTGTGCTTGCCTGGATGACAGACCAATGAGACGGCCTACAATGGTGAAAGTGATGGCAATGTTCAAGGAGATACAGGCAGGATCTACAGTGGGCTCGGCCGCATCTGATGTAGCAGTTTCAGTGGTGGATGGGAGTTTTAACGCTGCGGATATGAGTTTGAAGGAAGACAAAGAAGACAAAGATTGAAATGTCTCTGGATTCTCCTCCCATTGCCATTTCATTTGTATGAGAATTCTTTTTCCCCCTTCTATGATTGCAGCATATGTATTATATATATATATATATATATATATATGTAGGAAAGCTTGTTTATGCTATACGTTAGCGAGAGCTCTATCTAATGTATATATGTTGTTTTTTTTCCAGTGAAATTATGATTCCATGTTGTGGGTTAATTTTCCTCGTGCAATGTTTCTTGTTAATATCACTTCCCCCCTCTCCTGATTTCAGTCTAGGCTTTTGCTAAAACTGCATGTTTTTATCGTTCTCGTTCTTTATGTCAATATCATCATGAGAGTTTATGATATACTGTTATCCATATTTCGATTACGACATGCATGTGTAAGTTTGATCTAGTTTCATTCAAGACTTCCAATTTGAGTACCCCATTTGCTAGCCTATAATTCTGCCACATGATTTTTGGTTAGAAGCTATCTTCGTGATGTTAGATGGACCTGTGTACCAAAATGTGCCTTTCTACATGAGACACAGCATCATTTACAATCTCTTTTCACATTTGTGCTCCCTTCCAACAACATCAAGCTTCTTACTTAAAAGCAAGAAACAATAAAATTGCCCCCATTTTCTTTTAGATCTCTTTATTTCTGCTGTTACAAAAGAAGGACCGTTACATTAGAAACTGTTATATGTCACAATATAGGTAAGTCACAAACTTGCAATTCAATTAGTACATGGACAGCAACCGCGGGGGTTAGGTTATGGGAGGTCACAGGTCTAATACGGCCTTTGTTCACACACACACGCACCAAGCATGAGGACAGTTTAGGAACACCAAATGATTCAAATGGTGAAGATTTCTCACTAGGGTTTGTCCCCACCAATCAAATGGGAGCGAGGTGAGAACTCTTCCAAAAATGCATGATAGAGCCCGGTGTACCCTGGATGACGCAAACACAGTGTGGATGATTGGGATTTCTGAGATTGCAATAAGAGGTGTAGGTCCAAGCCACGGTGAATTGAGCATTGTTGTTAGTAAGATGGCCTCTCAATGAGGAAATTATGTCAGATTTTCCAAGTGTAGGTGGGTGCATCATGTGGGGTGGGTAAGTCCTCTGGGTGCCTTACCCATCTTTGTCTGTTTGGAGGAGAAGGCATAAAGGACGTTGGGACAAATTTTATTATAGCCCCTTTATCTGACAGCTAGGTTGAAAAACTAATATGTAAAGTGAGCATCACAATCATAAGCTGCTTGATGAGTGCTCCCATAGGCTCTTTGGATATGTCATGCTAGTAGTCTTTACTAGTTAGAGCTGCCTGATCCAATATATGGATCGAGACAGTTAAAAAAGATATGATAAGTAGTATTTATCGAAACAAAGCCAAAGACTTGGGGTAAAGGCTTTGTTGTTGTTGATATTTGATGTCGGTTTCTGTGAGAAATTGCAAAAGTTCGAGAGCAATCCATCGGTGATCTGGGGCATTTGAATTGAATGGCACTGGTTGATGAAAACCCTAGGAACGCAGACGAGCACTGGTTGATGAAAAACCGAGGAACACAGACGATCAAAGAAGAATAGTTCAAGGCGGTCTCAGAAGGACTAAGGATAAGAAGCCTTGTTGTTGTCATTGATTCTTATCAGTCGGGAGGTGATGAACTCGGCCACACATCGGGTAGCGGGCTGAAAGGAACAGTCCACCTGGCCCTTGAATTTGGGTGGAAGGTAGCCATCCATGGCTGTCAGTGTGGTGCAAGGGGGAGGCAGATGGGGCTTGCTGATTGCTCAGCTCTGCTCCCATGGTGACCCTGCAGTGTCTCAGTCCCATTAGAGGTCTATCTGTTTCAGGGTACCCCCTGGTCCAGTGGCCTCTCTCTCTCTATTGTGTTGGGGTATGATTGAGAGAGGGATGCAGGGGCCAAAATCCTCTTCACGTGTGTATTGATTGTAGTTACAGGGACAGCCTGCCTTAGTCCAGCAAGTATTATCATTTTCATGTATTTTGTCTTCTGAGTATGAACTGCACATAACTTTTTGATCTGGACTCTGCAAATTTTTTTGCTGACGTGGATGATGCGAAGAGTAATTTGATGTGAAATGTATATACATATACAGAAACAATAGATAAAATAACTCAATTAAATGTTTCACTAATAAGAACATGTTGATGGTCTATCACCCGATCAAACAACAGAGAAACACTGAGTTGAAGACTCGGCAGCGTAAGCAGAAGCATATAAGATCTACCACTAGTAAGCAATTGAAACTAAAATTACCACACACCAAAGAACACCATATTTAACGTGGTTTGACAATGTGCTTACGTTTACGGGGAGGAGAGGAGAAATATTTATTGAAAACAGAGAAGAAATATAAGGGTTACAAGAAGATCTCTCTCACAACTCTCACTGGTGGGTATCTAAAATTCTCTTGAATTCTTGGCATACTTTCAAAAGATTACCCCCAAGGGGTTTATATAGGCATTTAGGATGATTTTAGTCCAACACAGACTCTAATAACAAATCAACACCGTCTCAGAAAATAAGAAACTCGTATCCAAACCAAAATATGAAACAAATTTGTATTAAGAAACTACCAAAAGCTGAATTCTTCTCCAATGAATATGAGGCACTCCAAATACTAATAATCTCCACGTTAACTCATGTTGATTGAGTCCTTCCGTAGAAATTGGCCTCTGCTTCATTTGCCTTTCTTTCTCCCCTCTTTTGTGACTTCACATGCCTCTCTCCCAAGAGCCCATTCGCTACTTTAGCTTTGGAGAAGCTTGATGAAGTTCAGAGATGCTATGAACTTTTTCATCGGGATGATCTTCGTTATCATATTTGTTGGATTCTTTTTCATGTTGATTTTTACCAAATCGATCACCTTATCATCCACGACCCACTGACGTTTCTTGTGATACCTCACATCAATGTGCTTCGTCCTCTTGTGATACCTGTGATCCTTAGCGAGATGAATTGCACTCTGGCTATCGTAATGAACTCGAACTGAATCCTGTATCATACTAAACGTTTCAACCAATCCTCTTACCACAAAGCTTCCTTTGATACCTTAACTGCAGCCATGTACTCCGCCTCTGTCGTTGAAAGAGCAACAGTATCTTGCAACTCTGCCTTCCAACTAATTACGCACTTAGCTATTCTGACACATAGCTCGTCATAGATTTTCACTGATCAAGATCTCTCGCATAATCTGTATCAACATAGCCTTGTAGTATCCTAAGCTTTCCTGTTTCCAATCTCTGAAACACCAAGTCTAGTCTCACAGTCCCTCATAGATATCGTAGCACCCACTTCACTGCTCTCCAATGTTGCTTTCCTGAATTTGACATGAAACGACTTACTGTACTAACTGCATAGGCTAAGTCAGGTCTAGTGCAGACCATAGCATACACGAGTGATCTCACCGCACTAGCATATGGTACTCGAGACATCTCCTCCTCCTCCTCTGGTGATTGTGGACACTGCTTAGAGGATAATTGGAAATAACTTGCCAAAGGAGTGGTGACTGGTCTTACTTCTGCCATGTTGAATCTCTTCAACACGTTGAGAATATAGTTCTCTTGGGATAGCCAAAATCTGCCTGAGCCTCTGTCTCGAGTGATCTCTATCCCTAAGATCTTCTTGATTTCTCCCAAATTCTTTATGTCAAATTCCTTCTTAAGCTGAGCTTTAAGCTTCTGAACATGTGTCTTGTTTTTCGTAGCAATCAGCATATCATCCACATATAACAGCAAATATGTCGGATCATCACTCTACTTAAAATAGACACAATTGTCATACTCACATCGGTTGTATCTAGCCTTGATCATGAAAGAGTCGAACCGTTTATACCACTGCCTGAAAGATTGCTTAAGTCCATATATGGACTTCTTTAGAAGACACACCTTGTTTTCTTTACCTTCCTGAATATAACTTTCAGGTTGTTTCATGTATATCTTCTCCTTCAGCTCACCGTGCAGAAACGCTGTTTTAACATCCATCTGCTTTAACTCTAGATCAAACTAAACAACTATCGCCAATAACATCCAAATAGATGTATACTTGACTATAGGAGAAAAAACTCATTGTAGTCAATACCCTTCTTCTGAGCATATCCTTTGATCGAGCCACACCTAAACACATAAAATACAGAGTTTAGAACAGTGTTGGGTCCTCAATGCTACCGCTATAGCAAGTGGCTATGCGAATCATGATCCACAGGGAGGGACATCGATGGAAGCAATTAAGCAAGTTTCTTCTTTTAATTTATCAAAAACAAGTTAATGCTTATCTTCTCAATTTTACAAAAATAAATAAAAATATTAATTAGTTAAGTTAGAAGAAGATGATAGAAAATGATGGTGTTGTTTAGATTATTAAGTTAGAAAGGAAATAAACATGAAAAGGAAGACCATACCTTAGAGTAATTAAAGAAAGTAAGCGATCAATTAAGTTGAGTAACAATGAAGAGAAGTGGGATAGTTCCATTGTCTGTCATTCTCAATATAATTATCTTTGAGGAAGATTATATCTAGTGTAACTTTAAAGATAATTCCTCCTCTCTTTGTCATGAAACTCTCCATAATCCAAGCTAATACGAATGCATGATTAAAAAGAAGTTATAAAGAAAACAAATAAAATAAATATAGTAATTAAAGCAAGTAAAAAAACTGAAGAAAAGAATAAAAAAACCTTTATTGAAGCTGTCACCGTCAACTACGAGAACTCCTTCTCCACAAAATAACTCTTAAACTTTAGGGCCTGTTTTTTCCCCGCAAAACGCCGCAAAACCGCAAGTCGTAAAACTCTTTTCCATTTTCAGCTGTTTGTTTCGTTGTAAAACATTTCGCAAAATACAACTCTCATTTCCACTTGCAGTTGCTACAGTTAAATTTGTGGTCATATAAATCTCACTTTTACACTCAAATTTCTCACTTGCAACTGCTACAGTTAATTTTGTGGTCATGTAAATTCAACTTGTAATACATTCGTAGTGCCAAAGCAGTTACTTGATAATCAATATATAATTTATATTATTAAATATTTAATATATTTAATATTTTTAATAGTGTTTATTTCTTACCGAATTATTTTATACTGGTATTTTTAGTTTTTTATTATTTTTAGATTGTTTTAATATTAACTATTTTATTATTTTAATTTAATATATAATTTAATATTGTTATTTAATACTTTATTATTTATTAATATTACACAATTTTCTTAATATTTTATTTAAATTTAATATTTTATTAATATAACAATAATGTGTTTTAATATAAATTTATTATATATTTAATTTATTTATTTCTTAATATAAATAATTACTTTATTATATTATAATATACTTTAAAATTATATTAATATTTTATTATGTTAATATTGTAATAATTCATTATAATAATATCATAATAATATTTCATTATTAAATTATAATTATATTTTACTTTGTTAATTTTATATTTTTATAATTTACGATTATTATCATAAAATTTAATATTATAATAATCTTAAGTATTTTATAATATTATAATATTATAACTATATTTTATTAATTTTCTTAAGATTTTTTTAATATTTATGTTTTATTAGTATCCTTAAAATTTTATTAAGTTTCTTTAGATTTTCTTAAAATTTTATAATTACTTATTTAGTTAATATTGTAGTAATATTTTACTAATTTTACTAATATTTTATTAATATTATTGTTATAAATAAAATATTAAGATAATTAATTTTTTATCTCAAATTTATTAATACTTTAATTTGTAATAGTAGATTTAATTTAATAGTATTTATAATATTTAAATTACTGCTACAGTTAATTTTGTGGTCAACTTTTCCACTTACACTTTTACATTACCAACCAAACACCGTAAAACACAATATACTTTATCATTTATACTTTCACTTTATCACCAAACACCGTAAAACACAATATATTTTCCATTTACACTCCACTTTATCAACCAACACCGTAAAACACAATATATTTTCTCTGCTACAGTTCATTTTTTCCATTCTCATTTTACGAACTTACGACTTGCGACGTTTTGCAACGAAACAAAAAGGCCCTTAATCCTACAAATTATACTTGAAATTTGGAAGAGAAAACTAAAGAAAAAATAAACTTTGATCTCTCATTGAAGATGCCCTTTCCCCTATACTCTGCCTCTCTATTTATAGTAGAAGTAGTGGATAGACTTCTGATAAAAGTTGTGCACCGATCAAGAAATATATTCTCAGAATTTGAATTTGAACTTTGAATATTAGATAATATCCTATCTCTTGACTTGGAGAGCAAGCTATTCTGAATTGAACCATCCCCTTATCTCCAAACTTGATTTGATTATTCATGGAACTTCAAATCTGAATTGGTCTGCAGCTAGTGGTGTGTTGATTACTGAATATGACTAACCAAATGATAGAATTAGAAATAATGGTCAACATAAGAATTGTAACCCTTTAAGTTTTCTTTTTGGATTATCTTGAATCATCAGATTTGAGATTCTGTAGCGAAAGTTATACTCAAAACACTAAAATATATTCAGTCTGAATCCGAGTTTGAATTCTCCATTTTTATCTTTGACTTGGAGCTAAGCGACTTGAATTTAAATTGATTTTCTCCTTTATCTCTAATTAATATTGGAGTTATCTCTGAATTTTTTTGTCTTATTGGGCTTTTGGCTTCTTTTTTTAATCTTTTAGGCTTTTTTCCTTTTAATTATAGAGGTCTGCACATTACTGGCAAAAAACCAATTACATAGCATCATTTAAAAAATATGGAAATATAATTGAATATATGCACATTTGATGAACAATCACATCCTGACACTTATCTTTTTGCTCGTCCTCGAGCAAATAAAAAAAATGAATCTAACATAACTCACTTTGGTAGGAATCATGGTTGCACTTAGCACGTGCACAAGCCGTTAAACCTCTAGATTACCCTTAGAGGACCAGTTTTGTCTTGTGAGGGTTTTCAGTGGATTGCACCCACAAAATCTATAAAGAAAAAGAAATAAAGTTTTAGTATTTTTGAAAATGCGTTTGAAAGAAAACAAATATTTGAAATATTTTTGGAAGAATTAAGCAATCTATAAGTCTTTGGATTATTAAAACCATTCATTCTTAAACTTGGTCTTTATTCAAAAACTTGTTATCCATCAAGATAAGGAGTCAAAATGTGTTTCTCATTTAGTCTATTGTTTTACCCTAAATCATATGCATCTTTGTGAGGTGAATATTTTGACTAAGGGTTCTTTAACTCTAACTCTTATATCTTATTATTATTTTTTTCATTTATGACGATAATATCCCTTAGTTCTATTAGGCTTTCTAATTCGTCCATGCAACGAGTTTTAGTCCGTGTCTCCTAAACCGGACGATTTTAGGGCGTCGAGTGAGAAGACACCCCAAGGATTAGGACTCGAGCAAATAAGGACAAAAACTAAGGATTTTTATTTATATGAACCACTTTTAAGCGTGAATATTTATGCTTTATGAGGCACAAAAAGCCAGCTTAATCAGAGTATTCTTATTAATATATATTATTTTATTTTATTTTTATTTTTATTTTTATAAGGCATAAGGATCTTTATTTTTAAACCCTAAGTGTGTAAGTGTGCAAAGTAAGCATATTTCATCAGGTAAAAATTAAGACTAAATTACTTTGTCAATTTTTCTTCCTAAACTTAGAATCAAATAAATAATTTTATTTTGACCAAGTATAGAAAATTCTAATTATGATCCTCTTATTCCTTTAAATTAACTTAATCTCTTACAAAATAAGTCAAAGTATTATTTTCATTTTCAAAAAGTTTTTAAAGAATTTTTTTTTAAATTAGTAAAGTTAGTATGTTAGTAAACCCTCACCTACACCTAACTGATGCATTGTCCTCAATGTATGAATGAAAAGCAATAATACATGGAAAAGGAGATATGGAAGGAAAATTGTCACCTTAAGGTGATAGTTCCAGTGATGGTCTCATTGCCAAGCATTTCTGTCCAATCTAAATACTGTGAATTTTATGGAATCCACCTTTTATGACCCTCTTTCCTATTAACATTTTTATACTCCCTACTGTGAATAGGATCATGCAAGATCTTAACATGAAATTTTTTTGGTTATATGATCAATCTTGGGATATAATCATGGAGTCATATTGATCTAAATTTAGTCCAACAATGGAATGTGATTTTGTGGAATGGATGATTTGGGCTCAACAATGAAGAATGGGAACCGATAATGACTCAGGAATAAAACTCAAATCAAGTTTAGGTTCGAGAGTCAGAATTGGTTCATGAGTTTGGTCCAAATCATATAATTCAAATTCACATTCATTTCCCAACAATGAAATGCGACTATCTAAAATAGGTTGTTCATCTCAAGCTCTATAATGATAGGAATCAGTGTTGCTTCGGAATTAGGTCCAAATGGGGTAAGAATACCGGATTCAGCATAAATTCAAAAAGTGAAACTGAATCACAATATTGAGAATCAGTGTCATATTCATTTTCAACTTCAATCTCATTGAAACGAAAACTTGCCAATTTGTCAATGGGTTGATATTGGTCAAGTTCAAAGTTTATGGTAAAATTGAATCTTGGTTAAAATCTCCAAGATACCATGATTCTCATCAATAAGGTTAGGAGAATCAGGAATAGCCGAAATATATTAGGTAGAGTTTCTTCATTCCTATCATTAATTGTGTTGACCAAATGACTCACTTTATTTCTAGCCTATCGATAAATGGAGACAATCCGTTTGGGATTGAATATAATCATTTTGGGACTGAATCATGAATTTCATACTCTTTTCTAAGCCAACAGGTTCTTCTTGTTGTGGTTGGACTTGGAAATTGGAGTAGGGATCTTGAATTTGGGAATTGTTTCGGAGAATTTCAATTGAATTTGCACTTGTTGTGTGGACTCAGGGAGGCTTCTAAACTCTTTTCTAAAGAAGATTTTTCTTCTATAGGTTGATCTTGATATAGAGTATATGAAGTTGTTTGTTGGTAAGGTTGTTGATAGTAAGGCTCCGGAGAGTTGTATCCCCACTGACTCGGAGAATAGTGGTGATGATTATCCAATTCTTGTTCATAATATTAAGATTGGGGCATATATTGATTCGGATAAGACCAATCTGGCATACTTGGTTGGTTAAAATTATTTAATATCAGGTTATTAATATTCAATTGAAAGAGGTTGGGGTGAAGTATGGATCACTATATGCATTGAAAAAATTATAATTGTAATTCATATCACAAAGATATCACAAACAAAAACAAACAAATAACAAACAAATAACAAACAAAAGAAAGAAAAATCTAGCCTAAGTTAGGGTAGAACTTAGACCTAAACGACTCCTAACTATTGATTATCTACATGAAGTATATTGCAGAACCTGGCCACAAGTTAATCGGCCAGGTAGGGGTAAGATCGGTCGGAGGTATCCGCGCTTAAAGTAACAGGCCTAATTATGCCAAACCACCAGCCTTCAGGGTTTCTCCCCTTAATCCCCAACCTTCGACACCGATTTGGCAAGAGTCAACTTTTAACAACTTTCCCTTATGATAATCCCTATTTGAGTCCAAGATATCCCAAGAGCCAACGTCTACTCAATTTTAAGTTAGGCTGGGTTAGTGAGTGAGGAGATGGTTTTTGGGCTAAGGAAGGGTAATGACTTCGCCACCTTATCTTGTTTAAGGATATGCCCTTAATCTTTTTAGTGCAGCGAACAAGTATAAAACAATAGGTAACACTCAAAATATGTTTTCTAAACTATATGCAATGCACACATACCTTTACTCCAGCACTCTTCAACAGTAATGTAAAGAAACGAAATAGACAGATGCTCTAAGATGTAAGAGTCTAAACGTTTTTTAGCATTTACAAAGCAACAAGTTACTGTTGAGAGTCGTGATCCACAGGGAGGGACAACGATGGAAGCAATTAAGTAAGTTTCTTCTTTTAATTTATCAAAAACAAGTTAATGTAGGTCACCTAGAGGGGGGTGAATAGGTGACTAGCTAATCAAATACAAAACTAATGAGGAAGAAAAACTAATATGCAAACCATATCTACACACAGCGTATAACCAAAGAGTGAAGTCGAATTTCTGGTGAAGGGCTCTAGACTATCTCCTCGAGATTCCTCTAGATTAAGAGTTGAGCTGCCACTATGGCTCTCTTGGTTGAATACTAGTGTGAGCAAATAGTCCCAAGCATATAAATCTATTAAGCACAAGCAATATCAAGCATGTAAAGATGAACACAATTATAATAAGCATGCAAAACACAAGTGAGAGATAGAGAGGGATAAGCAATTGCAAACATGAGAGATTTATTTGGAGGTTCGAGCCACTTGCTTTACGTCCCCGCCTTCACCACTATAAAGGATTTTCACTAAAATCGATCCTTTAAGATCACTTGGTGCCGCAACGCCAACAACGAGTTTCCTCAAGAACTCTTGGACCCGCAAGTCCCTCACTTGTTCCCGCAAGAACAATACACGCGGACCCGCAAGCTCGCCGAGGCCGCAACCTCTACAACTCCTCCAAATTATAAATTAGAACACTTGTTATCACTTCTCTTGATCACAAAAATAACCTCTCACAATTAGGGATCCCTAGAGGATATATATAGTAATGTATAGCTCAAACTTGTATGAGAAAACAAGATAGATGTGGAGTTGAAAAACTCAAAGAAAAGTTTATGAAAACTTAAGATAATCACTCTTGAAAAACTCTATTTGGATATGGAAATGATGCTCTAAAACTTGAAGAGAAACTCTGTAAAAGAGCTCTTGAAAACACTCTAAAAAAATCTTACCTAAATCTGGCCAAAACAGCCATTTAAATAGGGCTTCAGAAAACTAGCCATTGGGCCTAGTTTTCTGGCCAGATGGCCTGTCGGTCGATCGGCCAACGACCATATTTCAGACCGTTGGTGTTGCCGGTCGATTACCTGGTCGACCGCACCCAGGCTATTACCCTATCGGTTGACCGCTTGGTCGTCCAAGGCAAAAATCAGAGAGCAAGCCTCTCTGGTCGGTCGACCGGGGCCACATCTAGAGAGCAAGCTCTCTGGATCGGTCGACCAAACGGTCGACCGCTAAAGCCTGTGCACATCTGTGCTCGTCGGTCGACCGGTCGGTCGACCTTTAGCAGCCCAAAACTAGGGTTTTAAAGATTGAAAAGTTGACTTGTAAAAACCCTTAAAAATTTATTAAATTCCATAAATTCTACAAAAATAGGTTCATGTAAATACTTTGAAGTACAAATATGTGTGATAAAAAATCAACACATATTACAAACAAGTGAACTATTTTTAAGGTATAAAAATTTAGGCTTAAACCAAAATCATATTTTTCAAAAACAAACTTTGAAATGGAAAACCTATTTTTCCAAAACTTGTTTAAATACAAAACAAGATATTGAAATACATTTAAAGCATAGTGTGTATGAAAATGATCCAATATATATAGAAGATGAAATATACTTTGTATTTGACAATAAATTCAAAATAAGTTTTGATAAATACAAAACTTTAAAACACATGAATTAAATTCATCAAAATAAGTTTCTAGACAATATGAAGCAACAATGAATATGGATGAAACCAATACACATATAAATTATGTAAACTTGTTTTGATGAAATCTATTTATGAAAACAAAAAGATGCATTCTTGAAAATTAAAACTAAAATTTTATTTTCCAAGAACTAAAACTATTTAACATGAAAGTTATGAAATATTTTTTTTGTGTGTGTGAGAGCTTGAGTAATGCACAACTAATCTATCATTTACATTTTATCTTAAAAATAAATCTTAACTTACAAACTCAGACTCAAGTCTTGAAAACCTTCTCCTAAAAATCTTCTTCTCCATCTTCACTTGATCCAAACTTGATCCATGAGCTAGACTCCTCTTTGAGTACTTGATGCGATCTTGAAGCGCGAGCTATTGAATCAATATGTGTTAGCCTCAAAACTTGACTTCGAATATTTTGTTGAAGTTAAACACCAACTAAGATCTTGATAAATATCTGAAACTTATTAAACACAATATCATTATATTATAACTATATGAGTTAATCATCATCAAAACTAGAGTGATGGGCCTTTAGGCTAACAATCTCTCCCTTTTTGATGATGACAAAACTAATGGAGTTATATATGCATGGATTAAATAAGCTTCATAGAAGCTCCCCCTTAATTCATGCATAGCAAAAATAAGTAGATATCAATAAAGTTCATAAACTAAACAAACAACAAACAACATATATGCATAAACAAAAATATAAACATGCATATATAAACTCTAAATTCTTCTTCCCCATTTTGTGAATTCATCAACAAAGGGGTGAAGAAAAAACAAACAAGATAAATATATATGCGATATAAATTCATGAAGAGGAGAGACGTTAAGTTAACTCTCTCTGCATACATGCATTACATGAAGAGGGGATGAATAGATCCTAACCCACATAAGCATAATATTTAATGTATATACGGAGATGTCATGCTCCTCCTATACACGTGTACCATATAAGAAAGAGAAGTCAAGCTCTACTATATGTAAAATACACTCAACATGAATCTATATATGGAGAAGATGTTATGCTCCCCTTGCATGTAGGCAATACATATCAAATAAATTTTTAAAATAATTTTGATACCACTTAAAATAAATTTTGAAATTACTTGTAGTCAATAAAATAAATTTTGATACCAATTGAAATCAAATAGTAGTTGACAAAATAAATGTTGATATCACTTGTAGATAAACATAATTATTATCTTATAGATCAACATGAAATCTTTTTAAGTTAAAAGATTTTTTTTTTTAAAAATAACAACAAAACACATGCATAAGCTTGTAAAAATATCCACTAATATTTAGAATTAAATTAAGCTTAGTATAAAATAATTTATGCTTTAAAACATATATGACATTGTAAAATAAGCACAATCAAAATCATATATATGTATGTATGAAAATGAAAATACCACTTGAAATTTGAAGCATACATATATAAGAAAACAAATATGAGTATACAAAAATCAATATTCATGATAATCTAGTGTATAACTCATATATACGATCCTATCATGCACTGTTTAAGTAGATTTTCATTAAAGAGTATACAAGGCATGGTCGCCCAACCAACCACCCTTATAAGATAAAAGTTTTTAAAAATAATATTTTGAAAATAGTTTGGCATAATTTGAAAACACTATTAAGTGAAGAACTACTTTAAAATAGTTTTTAGAAAACTAGTTCAAGATGAATCAAAATATGTATCTCATGAAAAAATGTATAATACACAATAATTGACACTCAAGTTTTATGAAGCATAAAAACATGTGCTCATGAAAACAGAGTCATGAGTAAACACAAAATATATATAGAGTGCTAAAAAATTATGTAATATACATAGTCATGGAGATAAATCAATAAGGCTTAAAAACAAAACTAACATGAAATTCTTTTTCCTAAAACATGATATATCATATACTTATGCAAGAAACATCAAAAATAGGACATACAATGTACAATCAAACATAAAATTGAGTACACAAATGAAATGAAGCTTGTATAACATGAAGAACACGTGTATCTTAAGAATTGTACATGTATAACATAAGTTTTAATAAGATTTGCATATGGACACATGATATAAACATATAAATCAAAATATGCTTTAACTAAAGCATATAAAAACATGAATTCAAAAAAAAAAAGGCATGTAAATTCACTTGAAAACATGAACACATTTTCAAAAATACATGCATAGCTAAGCAACCAATCAACTCAACTATAAGTACAAAACAACATATGATGGAGTTAAGGTTACTACTCTAGCATATAATCATTAAAATATTTTTAAAAGTAGAGGATGAAATGGTTACCAATACCGATGTAACCAATCCATTTCTCCAAAACAAGGTGATCCTCCTACCAAAACTCCTTGATAGCGATGCATACATGACGTGTCCGTCAAGCTCTGATTGCATCTACTATCAAGGTACTAATTCTCTCACGTTTTGTGAGAGCCCACACCTACATCAAAGACAAGTGGAGAAGATTTTGGCACCCTTATCTTTTTGGGTCTATGAGGTTAGTAGTTTTGGAACCCAAACATATTTTTTCGCAAAATTTAAAGAATTTAATTTTTCAAAATAAAATTTTGCATGATAGCCTTTGCAGCCGCAATATATACATGTGTACACTCTAACATACATATGAGTGTTATGAGTGTGAGCATGGTGTGCATGTGGTGTATGCCGCAGGATATACGCATGAATATATGGAACATGTTACTTGCGAAATATAGATTCCAATATATTGTGATTAAATACACATTGGCTAAAAGTGGAGTCCAAACAATCAATGTTCTTCTTCAAAATGCATATATCATTTTCAATTATAGAAGAAAAATATGAGCGTGAGAAACAAAATTATTTTTCTTCTTAGAAATAGAAATCTTTTCTTTTTCAATTAAAATAATTTTCTTTTTCAAAAATTTATTTTCATTTAAAGCAATATCTCTTTCTTTAGAGATCAAAATAACTTGATTTTTCAAAGATTTATTTTCATTTAAAATAATTTCAAATTTATTTTGAAAAGAATCTTTTTCTTTTAAAACAAGATCATTTTTATTTAACAAAAAATTATTTTTTTTAAACTTCTCATTTTCATCTTTTAATAAATCATATTTTTAAGAAGTTTTTGATAAAATAATGCAAGTTCATCATAAGGCATGTCAACATCTTCATCAAGCTCGGAGTCAGAATTTACCTCAAGGGGGTCATCTCCTTGAACCATACATCGCATGTTTGTTCACTAAGAGAGACAAGAGTGCTACATACTACAAAAGTCGAATCAAAGTTAGAAACCCCAAATAAATACTCATCATTTAGGGTTGACTTTTAAGCATAGATGGCTTTTGCATTAGCCTCAAGATGCTTACCATTAACCAAATATGAATCTTTAATGATGGAAGAACATGAATTCCTAAGGCTTTGAGATACATGGACATCATAACTTTTCAAGTTTGAAAGTTAATAATATCAAACATAGGAGGTGTCATGAAATTCATGTGTGTGTATACAAATGATGTGATTAGCAAAAAAAAGATTTTTAACTCTAAGTTGTTAGACTCAAATCAAGAGCACCAAGCTCTGATACTAATTGTAGGTTACCTAGATGGAGGGTGAATAGGTGACTAGCTAATCAAATGCAAAACTAATACGGAATTAAAACTAATATGCAAACTAAAACTACACACAACATAGAACTAAAAAGTGAAACTGAATTTTCGATGAGGGGTTCTGGACTATCTCCTCAAGATTCCTCTAGATTAAGAGTTGAGGTGCCACTATGGTTCTCTTGGTTGAATGCTAGTGTGAGCAAACAATCCCAAGCATATAAATATATTAAGCACAAGCAATATCATACATGTAATAGATGAGCACAATTATAATAAACATGCAAGATATAAACACAAGTGAGAGTGAGAGAGAGAGGGAGAGAGAGATAAGCAATCGCAAATATGCGAGATTTGTTTTAAGGTTCGAGCCACTTGCTCAACGCCTCTGCCTTCACCACTATGAAGGATTTTCACTAAAATCAATCCCGCAAGATTACTCGGTGTTGCATCACTTACAACGAGCTCCCTTAAGAACTCTTGGACCCATAAGTCCCTCACTTATTTCCGCAAGAATAACACACGCGAACCCGCAAGTTCACCGAGGCCGCAACCTCTACAACTCCTCCAAATTACAAATTGAAATACTTGTAATCACTTCTCTTGGTCACAAAAATTAACTCTCACAAATAAGAATCCTTAGAGGATATATATAGTAATGGATAGCTTACGCTTGTGTGAGAAAACAAGATAGATGTGAAAGTAAAAAACTCAAAGAATTTTTTTTTGAAAACTTAAGATAATCACTCTTGAAAAACTCTATTTGGACATGAAAATGAAGCTCTAAAACTTGAAGAGAAATTCTTTAAAAGAGCTCTTGAAAACGCTTTAAAAAATCTTACCCAAATATGGCAAAAAACAACCCTTTAAATAGGGCTTCAGAAAACTAGCCGTTGGGCCTAGTTTTCTGGCCAAATGGCCTGTCAGTTGACCGACCGGTCGACCGGCCAACGGTCATATTTCAGATCGTTGGAGTTGCCGGTCGATCGCCCAATCGACCGAACCCAGGCCCTTGCCATATTGGTCGACCGCTCGGTCATTCGTGGCAAAAAACCAGAGAGCAAGCCTCTCTGGTCGGTCGACCGGGGCCACATCCAGAGAGCAAGCTCTCTGGATTGGTTGACTGAACGGTTGACCGAACTTGGCTTCGGTCTGTAGGATCTAAAATAATGTCAACACAACACTAAACAAAGATAATTAGCGTTAAATAAAATAACTTGCAAGAAAGAAAATAAATCTCAGAAATATGCAAACGCAAACACAAGAGATTTTATCTTGGTTCGGTCCTCGTGACCTGCATCTAGTCCCTAAGCATCCCGCTTGAGATTTTTCTTATCCTTAATTTTGTACACCCAAAACCTACACCTTGTACACCACTTGACAAACAACCTTTGTCAAATCCGTACAACTCTTCTTACACCAAGAAGACAATAACACCTTGTATAACTTCTCTTCATCCCGAAGACACTCTTGTACAATTTTTCTCTTTGAGTGATTACAATCAATCCTATAAGTCTTGAGACTTGTATGTGATCATGAATAAGAACTCTTTTAGGTGGACTTTCAGAATTCTTCACTAGAGGATAGGAATTTGTGTGAAGAACATAAAGTAAAAACTAGTTTTCTAAAACAGAATTTTGATCAGAGTTTTTAGATAGAAAACTAATGTTTGAATTGGTGTATTTAAGCCTAGGATAACATCCCTATTTATAGCTGAAATTTATAGTCAGTTAGGGTAGTTATCAACTTGAATTTGAATATTAAAACGTTAGATAAAATACCAGAAATCAATAACTGTTCAACAGTCAAAAACTGTTATAAGTCGACTAGGGAAGGAAGGGTAGTCGACTAGGTGAGGCAATTTTGACTGGGTTAGTCGACTAATCAAAGGAGTAAGTCAACTACATAAAGACTGATACAAATATGCAAGTCTCTGAAAACTAGAATTAGGTGACCAGCAAAATAAATTAGTCAACTACAACATGTATTAGTCGATTAGTAAGGTTGATAAGTCGACTAGTAATGTTAACTGTCAAGAAACAGAAAGTTGATATCTTTTTAGGACAGAAGTTAGTCGACTACATAAAGGATCAAGTCAACTATAGGATATATAAGTCGACTACACTTGGATACAAGTCGACTAAAATTTTTAAAGTGTCTGTGTTTCAAGGCTTTTAACATTCTATATCACACACACAAAATAGTCAAATATCCTTGAGCAGTCTTCAGCATATAGAACTCATTATAAGTTATTGAGATAGAGCTCCAATGCAACTGCATCACAAATCTTATTATCAAAATAAGTTCCAACACGGTCGACCGTCGGTCGACTGTTAGCAGCCCAAAACTAGTGTTTTAAAGATTGAAAAGTTGACTTGTAAAAACCCTTAAAAATTCTATTAAATCTCATAAATTCCACAAAAATAGGTTCATGTAAATACTTTGAAGTACAGATATGTGTGATCAAAAATCAATACAGATTACAAACAAGTGAACTATTTTTGAGGTATAGAAATTTAAGCTTAAACCGAAAACTGTATTTTTCAAAAACAAACTTTGAAATGAAAAAATCTATTTTTAAAAACTTGTTCAAATACAAAAATAAAATATTAAAACACGTTTGAAGTATAGTGTGTATGAAAATGATCTAATACACATGAAAGATGAAATATACTTGTTTTTGATAATAAGTTCAAAAAAAGTTTTGATAAATACAAAACTTTAAAACACATGAATTAAACTCATCTAAATAAGTTTTTAGACAATATGAAACAATAATGTATATGGATGAAATCTAATACACATATAAACCATGTAAACTTATTTTGATGAAATCTATTCATGAAAACAAAATGATGTATTATTGAAAATCAAAACCAAAACTTTATTTTTCAAGAACTAAAATTATTTAACATGAAAGTTATGAAATATTTGTTTATGTGTATATGAGCTTGAACAATCCACAACTAATCTATCCTTTAAATTTATTCTAAAAACAAAATCTTAAACTTACAAACTCGGACTCAATTCTTTAAAATTTTCTCTTGAAAATCTTTTTCTCCATCTTGACTTGATCCAAACTTGATCCATGAGCTAGACTCCTCCTTGAGTGCTTGATGCGATCTTGAAGCGCGAGCTCTTGAATCAACATATGTTAGCCTCAAAACTTGACTTCGAATCTTTTGTTGAAGCTAAACACTGACTAAGATCTTGATAAATATCTGAAATTTATTAAACACAAGATTATTAGTATTATAACTACATGAGTTAATCATCATCAAAACTAGAGTGATGGGCCTTTGGGCCAACAGTTATACTTATCTTCTCAGTTTTATAAAAATAATAATAAAAATATTAAGTTAACTTAAGAAGAAGGTGGTAGAAAAAGATGGTGTTGTTGATTAAATTACTAAGTTAAAAAGGAAATAAATAAGAAAAAGAAGAACATACCTTGGAGTAATTAAAGAAAAGTAAGCGATCAATTAAGTTGAGTAACAATGAAGAGAAGTAAGATAGTTCCATTGGCTGTCACTCTCAATATAACTATCTTTAAGGAAGATTATATCTAGTGTCACTCTAAAGATAATTCCTCCTCTATTTTGTTATGAAACTCTCCCTAATCTAAGCTAATAAGAAGGCATGATTAAAAAGAAGACAAAGAAATAAATAAAAATAAATAGAGCAATTAAAGCAAGTAAAGAAACTGAAGAGAACCTTTACTGAAGCTGTCACCGTTAATTACAAGAACTCCTTCGTCTTCACAAAATAACTCTCAAATTAAATCCTACAAATTACACTTGAAATTTGGAAGAGAAAATTAAAAGAAACTATAAGCTTTGATCTCACCTTATTGATGCCCTTTACTCTATGCTCTGCCTCTTTTTTTACAATAGAAGTAGTGGATAGACTTTTGGTAGAAATTGTGCAACCATCAAGAAATATATCTTCAGAATTTAAATTTGAACTTTAAATATTAAGATAATATTCTATCTTTTGACTTGGAGAGTAAGCTATTTTTGAATTTGAATCCTCCTCTTATCTCCAAACTTGATTTGATTATCCAAAATTTATATGAAACTTCAAAGCTGAATTGGTCTGCAGCTAGTTGGCGTGTTGATTACTAAATATAACTGACAAAATGATAGAATTAGAAATAATGGTCAACACAAAAATTGTAGCTCTTTAAGTCTTCTTTTTGGAACATCTTGAATCATCAAATTTGATATTCTGTAGCAAAAGGTATACTCAAAATGCTAAAATGTATTTAGTCTGAATCTGAGTTTGAATTCTCTCTCTTTATCTTTGACTTGGAGCTCAAGCAACCTGAATTAAAATTGATTCTCTCCTTTATCTACAATTAGTATTGAAGTTATCTCTGAATTTCTTTGTCTTGTTGGGCTTTTGGGCTTCTTTTTAATCTTTTTGACTTTTTTCTTTTAATTATAGAGGTATGCACATTACTGAGCAAAAAATACAATTATATAGCATCATTTATAAAAATAAATGTGAAAATATGATTAAAAAATATGACATTTGATGAACAATCATCTTTCAGCAACTAACCTTACCTTGTACTGCTCATTGTCTTTCTTGCGAAAGACCCATATGCAACCTATTGCCTTGGAGTTTTTTGAAAGATTGACTAATGTTTATATTTGGTTTCTATCCAAAGATTCCATCTCTTACTCCATGGCTGTAATCCACTTACCGTGGTCATCTGTCCGATCGCTTACCTGTAACTTTTTGGATTTCCTGTTTCTGTTACTAATACGAAAGAGACATGATCTTCCCTGTCATACCATGTTGGTGGCACCGTAACTCTGACTAACTGCCTCAATGATCTAAGTTATTCTTGAGTAGTCTCTTATTTGTCTTTACCTGAATCTGAGGAGTCCTCTTTTGACCCTTCTTATCTTTTAGGGCTATCTGAGAACTCAATTTCTTTTTTCTAAGTGTCTGTCGAGCTGTTTGAAGGTCACGTTGCACTTTATCCTCCATCTCTGACTTTTCTTACAACATTGATTATTCGTTAAAGATCACGTCTCTGCTGGTAAAGGCGCTCCTTTTCTTGGATCCTAAAGTCTAAAACCCTTGACTCTTTTGGTGAACTAGATGAAGATACACTTCTTAGACTTGGACTCCCGTGTGTTCCTTTTGTGACTATCAACCAAACTATATGCCAGGCAACCGAAAATCTATAAGGTAGAATAGTCTACAGACCCTCCTCGCTGTATCTCCTCTAGAATTTGAAAATCAATAGCTGTTGATGGTGACATATTTACCAGGTAACTCGCATGATTCGCTGCCCCTACCCAAAATTCTTTTGACATGTCAGCCTATAATCTGATACTGTCGGCACACTCAGTGTCTGATTCATGCGCTATGTTACTCCATTTTGTTCTGGTCACCATGAAATGCTTAGTTGGTGTTTAATGCCCTTGATTGCTAAGTAGTGTTTGAATTCTTTGGTGGTATACTCGCCTCCATTGTCAGACCTTAAACTTTCACCTTTCGCCTTGTCTGATTTTCCACCATTTCTTTCCACTCCGTGAACTTCTGAAATACTTTTGATTTTGCTTCAGGAAGTATACTCAAACTTTTTTAAAAATCATTTATAAAAGTAACATAGTACCTAACAACCCTAATGGATGCTACTGGCGAAGGCCTCCACACATCCTGTGTATGAGATCTAGTAAGCCCTTTGTCTTGTGCTGAGATGTAGAGAAAGCTACTCTACGTTGCCTACCTATAATATAAAATTTACAAAAATCAAGTTTGCAATATTTGATACCTGGTAAAGCACTCCTTTTGTGTAGAGCTTGAAGACCTTGCTCACTCATGTGTCCAAGACACATGTACCAAAATCTTGTAGTATCCTCCTTCTCTATTACTGCTGAAACATCACCAATAATAATGCATCTGTCAACTTGTACAAGTTTGTTATCCGTTCTCCTTTGAGAATCGTCATAAAGCTTTTAGTAACTTTGATTTCTTCATCTACACTAGAAAACTTGTACACTCGAGTTGCCAAAGCTCTCAATGAGAGAAGATTCTTTTTTAAATCCGTAATGTGTTCAACGTTTATGAGGGTTCGAACCTGTCCATCAAACATCCTCATATGGATGTTGCTAATGCCAATAGTCTTATATATGACGTTGTTTCCCATTAGAACAGAGCCTCCATAATAAGGCTTATAAGTACTGAACCACTCCCTTTTTGGGCACATATGATATATGCACCCGAGTCAAGTAACCAAGCATCTGAATATTTACCTTTTCCTAACTCAGCCGTCAAGACATCACATGAATTCTCATCTGCTTTTTCGACAACCCCGGCTTGATCTGACTTTCTACTGGTACTAGCCCCATCAAATTTTACCGCCTTTCCTCTTCAGTATCTCCTTGTATTTCATATAATTTTCTTAATGTGCCCTGGTTTCTTACAAAAGTAGAAAGAAAAACTGCTAGAAGCCTTTGGATCTCTTTTGGGTCCCCTACTCTTTGATCTTCCCCTCTGGCTCTTGACAAAAAAATCCCGAGGCCTCCTCTGTAGAATCTGTTTTCTTCATCAGCTTGTTGTTCTTGAGCATCTGCCTGACATCTTCTAACTCTAAGGTCTCCTTACCATACATGATGGTGGTTGTCAAGTGGTCATAACTTAATAGAAGAGAAGAAAGTAACAGAAGAGCTTTGTTTTCTTCTAGCTTAACCTCTAGAGCAACAAGTCGTTTAAAATTCTATTAAAAGCATTGAGATGATATAGAATAGGCATACTTTCCTTCATCCGAAGGATGTATAACTGCTTCTTTATGAAAATCTTGTTCGACAAACTCTTCGTCATGTAAAAGGCTCTCCAGCTTACACCAAAGTGAAATCACCTAGAGGGGGGGTGAATAGGTGATGGCTATATGAATTATGGCAATTTTGCGGAATTAAAACTTTCACACACAAATAGCACAAATAAAGACTTGCAATAAATACAACAATTAAGGTGCAAGAATTGAAAGGAGTAGAGTTAGAGAAAATTGATCAAACGCAAACGCAAGGATGTGTTTCCGAGGTTCGAGCCACGCTCTACGTCCCCGCCTTCACACTTGAAGGATTTGCACTACTATCGTTGATCCCACCGGATCGCCAATATAAGGACACACTTGTCCCTTACACTTGTGATGCCGCAACACCACCCGAAGCTCACTAGCTCCCTTGAGGCCGATGCCTCTACAACTTCACTCCAAGAAGAAATGAGTGATCACACTTGATCACTTTACAAAAGCTCACTTGCACAATCCTAGAACCAAATATGTAGATGTAAAGCTTGGGATTGTGGTGTGCAAAATCTAGAGAGAAGCTAGAGGAATAGGCTACAAGTTGGGTGTTGGGAATTTAGGCTTTGGAAAATCTTTTATGAAGGAAAGCTTTGAAAATCTTTGTAAAACTCTTAAGAAATATTTTGCAATGGTTGTCTAATCAATATGAGGTGACCCTCTATTTATAGGGGTCAAAAACAGCCTCATAAATTCGTTGGAGACAAATCCCAAAAGAAAAACAGTCAGAAAAACTAGCTGTTGGATCTGTCAGAACTTTTGACAGATTCCGGTCGACCGGGTCGGTCGACCGCCAACGGTCAAAAATATGACCGTTGGGGCTCATCGGTCGACCGGGTCGGTCGACCGAAAACTCCTGTGAAGGCAAGTGAACATCGGTCGACCGGATCGGTCGACTGATTTAGACGTGCACAGTCTTGTGCACATCGGTCGACCGGGCCGGTCGACCGGTTACTGTAAGTTCTGAAAAACAGAACTTTCAGAACCAGAAAATCTTGGGTTTTGGTTTTGGGTTTTGGGTAAGATTTTGGAACTTGTAAAACATGAAGTATAAGCATGTGTCATACTTCAATCATGTAAAAATAGTTTGATAAAATTCTTTTGAACACAAACTTGTTTTTCAATGAAAATGTTTTCCAAAACTATTGTTTTTCTAAAAAGCGTATTTTCAAATATGTTCTCTTTTAAAAACTAAGTTAGAAATGGAATTGAAAAATCTTTTTGAAGCCATGAACCTAACTAAGAGGTGTGTGTGTGATAATCCCATAGCTCTACTTCTAATATCTAGCTTTGACAAAATATCTAAAATAAAAATAAAAATACAAAGCTTGTTTTCTCAATGTCTTGATCTTGTCTTGATCTTCATATCATCATCTTGATCCCAAAGCATCCTAGTTGTGCATAGCTTGGGAATCTTCATTTTTGCGGCGAACTCCAAATGTGTGAGTCTTTTAGCGGAGCCGTCAAAAACAACCTGTTAAATAACCTGAAAAATTCTGAAACACAAATGTTAAATACATAACTAAATATGTTTTGTTATCATCAAAATAACTGGGATAATGGCCTTTGGGCCAACAATCTCCCCTTTTTGATGATGGCAAAACATATGTAGTTATCACAAAATATTTTGGGTAGAGACTTCAAATGAAGCTCCCCCTCAACACAAGCATATATATAAAAATCATACTCAGGCATATTATCACAAATCATAATCATAAACATTTTAGTTCCATGCCAACAAAAGATGCCAAATACTCATGTCATATCATAGATGAAGGAAATGAGTTCTCATACATGACATAAATACATAAAACACATAACCATATCCATGTCCACAACACAAAATAAAAATACATGACAAAGCAAAAGATGTCCAACACAAAATATGTCAAGTACATAACAAAATAACAAAGTGTCACAAAATATCTCTCTCAAAATAACTCTCTCCCTTTTTGACATCATCAAAAGGGGAGGTCACTCCTCAGCACCATCATCACCATCATCGCCGTCTCCGTCATCATCACCACCTTCCTCTGAAGAAGCAACCTCCTCTGGATCCATGCCATCGACTCTGGTGCGCGGTGGAGGAACAGAAGAGCGAGCTCTGGGAGGAAATGGAGGACCGGTGGCAGGGAGTCGGCAAGCAGTCGGAGTCCGATCAGGAACGAGCATGTCAAATTTTGAGAAAAGGGCCTGAAACTGAACATCCATGAATCTCATGGAGTCAGCAAAATAAGACATGTCGTTTCGGACCTCCTCTCGAAAAGCAGCGTCCTGAAGAGCACGAGCATCTAACTCTGCACGAATGGCTGCGTCGCGCTGCTCGGCCAAGGCCTGATGTGCCTCGAGCTGAGAGCGGACCTCCGAAGAGACAAGAGCAAGACACTCAGGAGGAAATGCAGGTGCTGCAGAAGAAGAAGATCCTGGTGCTGAAGATGAGCCAGGACCAGCAGGAGGAAGAGGTGGTTGCACAGGAGCGTGTCTACGCAGCTGTGCTTCCATCATCTTTAGGACAACTCCATTGATGTTGGTCAGGGGATTTGATGGAGTTTCAGCAGAAAGATCAAAGTCAAGACCCCTAAGAAGATGGGTAATAAGCATGCCGTAGGGCAAGCTCCTACCCGCAGTACGGATCTGATCAGAGGCCATATGAGAGGCAATGACTCTAGGAAAGTTTACCTTAATGCCTTTAAGAAGGCAATAGATAATCAAGGGTACACAACCCTAGCATGGCTATACTCACCATGTTTGGGGACAATGTTGAAAAAGATAATCTTGGCAAGGACTTGAGATTGAAGAGTGTATCGACTCACTACCTCATTCCTAACCAAGCCGGGGTTGTCATCCCCGTGGATTAGAGTAGAGGAGGTGAGTGAAGATTCACCCTCAGGAAATTCAAAGTCATGCAAATCATGTGAGTACACATCTGCTCCGCCAGTGGAGAGATGCAGAATCCTAGCAAATCGACCTATAGAAATGTCGATTTCCCTACCTAGAACTCTAGATGTGATGCGGTTACCATCAAATTCATAGTTGGCATAAAAGTAAGGAACAAGGGAAGTGTATACTTGCTCCTTGATGGACAAGAACTCAACTAGATTGTTGTTTTGCAAGATTTGAGGGATACCTAGATGTTCAAAATCCTGAATGGTAACAAATCTCCCTGAATTAATATTTCTAGTGGAGAGATGGGAGTATCTATCAGCAGCTAGATCATTTATAAAGGGCCGTACAGGTCTAGGAACCTGAGATGAGGGTTGAGCAACACCCTTCCCCTTCTCAGTTCGAGATCTCTTAGGCATGATTATTAAAAATGAAATTTTTAGATTAAAACAGGTTATGGCACGATCTAGAAGCTAAGCAACCTAAAATAGTGACAAAGGAAGAAAGATTTCTAAGCTAGAAGTGAAGATTCACAATAAAAATTCGATTTTTACCTTGATGAAAATTTGAAACCCTAACTGAAAAATCCTGAAATTCTTCAGATCCTGCGGATGAGAGTGAAATCACCTAGAGGGGGGTGAATAGGTGATGGCTATATGATAATGGCAATTATGCGGAATTTAAAAATTTAACTTTAAACAATTAGCACAATACAATATTTCTTGCAAGTAAAGGACAATGTAAAATTGCAAGTAATAAAAGAGATAGAGTTAGAGAAATTTGAGCAAACGCAAACACGCCGATATGTTTCCGAGGTTCGAGCCACGCTCTACGTCCCCGCCTTCACACTTGAAGGATTTCCACTATTGAGGATCCCACCGGATCAACAATACAAGGACAACACTTGTCCGTCTCCCGTGATGACACTTCACCACCTTGAGCACACTAGCTCGCCTTGAGGCCGATGCCTCTACAACTTCACTCAATTACAATGGAAGTGATCACACTTGATCACTTTTACAAATAGCTCACTAAGCACAATCCTAGAACCAAATAGTAGACTTAGAGTATGGGATTGTGTAGTGCAAAACTAGAGAGAAGTAGAGGAATAGGCTCCAAGAAAGGTGATGGAAATTTAGGCTTTGGAGAGAAAAATCTTTTCTTTTGAAAACTTTTGAAATCTTTGAAACTCTTGTCAAAGTTCACTTGATAGCTCTAAAATCATTAGTCATTTCATATGAAGTGACCACCTATTTATAGGGGTCAAAAACTGCTCAAGGGATTCGTTGGAGACAAATCCCAAAAGTCAAAAAGTCAGAAAAAATAGCTGTTGAGTCTGTCAGACTTTTTGACAGACTACCGGTCGACCGGTCGGTCGACCGCCAACGGTCAAAAATCCGACCGTTGGGGCTCACCGGTCGACTGGGTCGGTCGACTGGCATTTCCAGAGAGCAGCAGGTTGGGGGCCGGTCGAGTATCGGTCGACTCCCGGTCGACTGATACGCACATGCACAAATGTGCATGTCGGTCGAGTGCCGGTCGACTGCCGGTCGACGGTCACTGTGAATTTCTGAAAATCAGAATTCACAGACCTGGGCAATTTTGGGTTTTGGTTTTGGGTCTTGGATAAAATGTTTTGGTCTTGAAAAATCATAGAGTATGAGCATGTGTCATACTACTATCAAGGTAAAATACTTGGTAAAAATTCTTTTGATAAAAACTTGATTTTCAATAAAATGTTTTTCCCAAAAACTAGTCTCTCTAAAATCGTATTTCCAAAATAGATATTTTCAACTAAACTGAGTTTGGAAATAGAAATGGAAAGTATTTTGAAGCCATAAACCACTCTAGAAAATGTGTGTGTGTGATATCCCATATCTCTACTTCTACTATTTAGTTTTGACAAAATATTCTAAAATGAAAATAAACAAAGTACAAAACTTGGATTCTTAAGCAAGTCTTGATCTTCTTCTTGAATTTTCTTCAACGCAAATTCCGAAGCTTCCTATGTGCTTTAGCTTGGGAATGCAAATGTTGGGCGAACTCCAAATTTGTGAGTCTTTTAGTGGAGTCGTCAAAAACCTGTTCTTGAACCTGAAATACTTTTAAACAAGATTATTAAATACATAACTAATATGTTTTGCTATCATCAAAATACCGGGATAATGGCCTTTGGGCCAACAATCTCCCCCTTTTTGATGATGGCAAAACATATGTAGTTATCACAAAATATTTTGGGTAGAAGCTCCCCCTCAACACAAGCATAAAAAAAATCATACTCATGCATAGTGATAAAAAATTAAACATCACACATCCATGCCAATCACACACATATCAACTACTCATGTCATATCATAGATAAGGAAATAAGTCTCATACATGACATAAATACATACCACAAAAGATACATGTCCACAACACAAAAATAAAAGGTGTCCAACACAACAAAATAAGTCAAGTTAGTACATAACAAAATAACAAAGTGTCACAAAATATCTCTCTCTAAAATCTCTCCCCCTTTTTGACATCATCAAAAGGGGAGGTCACTCTGCACTGCCAGCACCGCCGTCATCATCCTCCTCGTCGTCGTCCTCGGAAGAAGACTCCGCAGCCACCATCGTCTGGTCACCATCAGCATCAGACTTGGAAGAGGAAGAAGAGTCTGCCCCCTCAGAATCATCAGCATCAACTCTGGGTCGTGGTGGCACAGTAGAAGAAGGAGCTCTGGCTGGAAAAGGAGGACCTCTGGAGGGAAGAGGACGAGAAATGGTCGTGGATCAGGTGGAGCCATATTGAACTTCGTATAGAGACCCTCAAGTTGTGAGTCCATGTATCTCATGGAATCAGCAAAATAAGTCATGTCTGTACGAAGTCCCTGATACGTGCATCCATCTCAGCACGAAAAGCAGTATCTCGCTGCTCAATCCAGGCCTGATGTGCCTCGATCTGAGAGCGTACTGCAGATGAAATGAGAGACTCTAAATCTGAAGGTGCAATGGGTGCAGAAGAAGAAGAGGATTTTGAAGGAATTAAGGATCAGGTGAACGGATTTGAAGATGGGAATTTAGGAGAAGAAGGGCTCCTGCGGTCGCTGTGAGAGGAAATGAGAGAGAGAGCCGAAACAGAGAAGAAAAGGTTCAAATATACGCCAGAATACGACTATCGGTCGACTGGGATTGAGGGACCGGTCGACCGAAAAGAAACAGAGAGTCCTGCATCTAAATCGGTCGACTGGTCCTATACCAGCAGTCGACCGGTAGCACAAAAAAAATTTTTCTCAGACAGAGCCGGTCGACTGGGGTTAGGGGCCAGTCGACCGGTAAGTCTGAAAAATCTGCTACCATATTCTGACCAAAAAAAATTATAAATAAACATTATAACAAATAAAAATATGTTATATTATAATAATCAGGGTAACACAATTATTTTTAAATCTTCATTTAGTGATCATATCAACAAAACTTCACACAAAATTATTTAATTTTATTTTACATATTTAAGCAAAGGTAAAGATGTTGAAGCCGAATACCCAGTGACGGGTTCTGAACTTCATCCTCTTGATTCCTCTTGAATGAGTTGAGGTGCGCAATTGCCATCTTTAAGGTATTTGCTCAACTATGAAAATTTTCAAAAAGTTTTATTTATTTATGAAAAATAGGTCTATATGTATACAAGTATATAATCACAAAATCTAAACTATACATATAGATACACAAAAAATTGGACATGTGGACAAGTATGACATAAGGCATAACAATACAAGATATGAAAATTAATACAAGGCATGTACACAACATGATAGAAAGGTAGTTCTATATAAGTATGTATCAATAATGAATCAAAAGCAAACTAACCATTCTACACATATGTATACATGTCAAAAAGAAATCAAAATTGAACATGGCATATACAATCATGTTAGAGTTGCAAGTTATACTAATCATGTATCAATGAAGCATAAAACTAAACTAGCAATCCTATAACAATTGTATATACAAAATTGAAAAACTCTTAAATGGAGATGTTACCAATTTACGGTTAGTCTCCAAAAATAGGTGCCTCCACGATAGCGATGCAAGCTAGATTTGAACTTTGAGCTTAGTTGCATCTACCACCCGGGCACCGTCCCCCCTAAGTCTTGGAGGAAGTAGATCCACCTGTGTCACCTACATTTGGAGGATCTTTTGGTACCCAAATCTTTGAGGGTCCTTTGGGGTTAGTACCGGGGCGAACCCAAACATATTTATTCTTAACATTGTTCTTAGCATAAAAAATTTTTCTAGATGGCCTTTGCGGCCACAATGAGTGCAAACATAAATCCTACCACTACCATACATGTATGCATGCTTGTGAGTGTGAGTATGTTTCCGTGCATGTGTATGTGCATGTTGTGCATGTTTCCCTTGGGGTGTTCCCTTAGGAAATTTAGAAGCTATCTTTTTCAAATCAAATGCACAATTTTTAAGTGTGGAGTCCAAAGCATCAACACGCTTTGGATCTCAACAAAATCATTTTTATCTATTGAAACCATGGGGGTTTTACCCTTATTTGCAAGTTTATGCTTATCAAAATCATTTTTCAATTTTTCAAATGCACTAGATAAAACATCCTTTCTTTAACAACTACTTCAACTTTATGTTTTAAAGCTTCATTTCTCTTTTTAATTTCTTATTTAGTGATTGGGAAATTTCATACCTATTTTGCAATTCTTCAAAAAATTGTGCAAGTTCATCCATAGTCAAATCATCATCTTCTAAGGTGTTTTCTAGAGTTACCTTTGGTACATCCTCCCCATGTGCCATGAAACACATGTGCGCGGCGTCGACTTCCTCTTCGGATTCCGACTCCGTGTCATCCCAAGTAGCCACCATGGCCTTCTTCTTTCTTTGCCCGTTCTTGGATGTGGTCGCTTGTAGAGCGGGGCACTCGGCAATGAGGTGACAATCTTCTTGCAATGGAAGCAAGGACCGGGCTCCTCTCTTTTTCTTTCAAATCTCCCTTGAGGTTTCCCTCGCCGGAAATTGCTTTGTCTTCCCTTTTTGTAGAACATCTTGCCCACCTTCCGGATGAGCATGGCGAAGTCTTCATCGCACTCGTCCGATGAATCATCCTCGTCTTGAATGGTTGGAGCGGCTTTGAAGGCTATTGATTTCTTCTTGGGTGCCTCCCTTTCTTCTCGTACTTTCATCTCCATCTCATGTGTTTTGAGATTGCCGATGAAGCCGGAGAAGTCCATCTCCTCTTTGTCATTTAGCTCTTTGAGGGTTGTCGCCTTGACTTCCCAAGCTTTGGAAGAGCTCGAATCACCTTCCTTATCTTTTGATCGTTGTCAATCTTGTCGCCTAAGGAAGAAAGAGCATTTGTTATTTTTGTAAAGCGAGTGAGCATGTCATCAATGCTCTCATTATCAATCATGTAAAAATTCTCATATTGAGAACGTAACAAGTCAACTTTTGCTCTCTTGACTTGTGACGTTCCCTCATGAGTCACAATAAGCATGTTCCAAAACTTCATATGCCGATTTACAATAATGATGCGTGCAAGGTCATCTTCATTAAGTACTTGTGTTAATGCATATTGTGCCCTAGCATTAGCTTCATAGTCCTTGGTGGTATCCTCGGACCATGTGCTCTCATCACTAGTTGGTTCAATGAAATCTTTGGTGACGGCCCTAGCTACTTTTACTCCTAGGGATTTTAGAAAAAGGTTCATCTTGACCTTCCAAATAGGGAAGTTCAAGCCATCAAATTTGGGTGGGGACTTAATGCTTGAAAAATCTAGAGATGCCATGTATGATGAATAAAATGCACAATATATAATAAATGCAACAAATGTATATAGCCAACTAAAGGATCTCCCTAAGGTTGTTAGACCTAAGTTGTAGGGTTAGGCTCTGATACCAATTGAAATCACCTAGAGGGGGGGTGAATAGGTGATGGCTATATGATAATGGCAATTATGCGGAATTTAAAAATTTAACTTTAAACAATTAGCACAATACAATATTTCTTGCAAGTAAAGGACAATGTAAAATTGCAAGTAATAAAAGAGATAGAGTTAGAGAAATTTGAGCAAACGCAAACACGCCGATATGTTCCGAGGTTCGAGCCACGCTCTACGTCCCCGCCTTCACACTTGAAGGATTTCCACTATTGAGGATCCACCGGATCAACAATACAAGGACAACACTTGTCCGTCTCCCGTGATGACACTTCACCACCTTGAGCACACTAGCTCGCCTTGAGGCCGATGCCTCTACAACTTCACTCAATTACAATGGAAGTGATCACACTTGATCACTTTTACAAATAGCTCACTAAGCACAATCCTAGAACCAAATAGTAGACTTAGAGTATGGGATTGTGTAGTGCAAAACTAGAGAGAAGTAGAGGAATAGGCTCCAAGAAAGGTGATGGAAATTTAGGCTTGGAGAGAAAAATCTTTTCTTTTGAAAACTTTTGAAATCTTTGAAACTCTTGTCAAAGTTCACTTGATAGCTCTAAAATCATTAGTCATTTCATATGAAGTGACCACCTATTTATAGGGGTCAAAAACTGCTCAAGGGATTCGTTGGAGACAAATCCCAAAGTCAAAAAGTCAGAAAAATAGCTGTTGAGTCTGTCAGACTTTTTGACAGACTACCGGTCGACCGGGTCGGTCGACCGCCAACGGTCAAAAATCCGACCGTTGGGGCTCACCGGTCGACTGGGTCGGTCGACTGGCATTTCCAGAGAGCAGCAGGTTGGGGGCCGGTCGAGTATCGGTCGACTCCCGGTCGACTGATACGCACATGCACAAATGTGCATGTCGGTCGAGTGCCGGTCGACTGCCGGTCGACCGGTCACTGTGAATTTCTGAAAAATCAGAATTCACAGACCTGGGCAATTTTGGGTTTTGGTTTTGGGTCTTGGATAAAATGTTTTGGTCTTGAAAAATCATAGAGTATGAGCATGTGTCATACTACTATCAAGGTAAAATACTTGGTAAAAATTCTTTTGATAAAAACTTGATTTTCAATAAAATGTTTTTCCCAAAAACTAGTCTCTCTAAAATCGTATTCCAAAATAGATATTTTCAACTAAACTGAGTTTGGAAATAGAAATGGAAAGTATTTTGAAGCCATAAACCACTCTAGAAAATGTGTGTGTGTGATATCCCATATCTCTACTTCTACTATTTAGTTTTGACAAAATATTCTAAAATGAAAATAAACAAAGTACAAAACTTGGATTCTTAAGCAAGTCTTGATCTTCTTCTTGATTTTTCTTCAACGCAAATTCCGAAGCTTCCTATGTGCTTTAGCTTGGGAATGCAAATGTTGGGCGAACTCCAAATTTGTGAGTCTTTTAGTGGAGTCGTCAAAAACCTGTTCTTGAACCTGAAATACTTTTAAACAAGATTATTAAATACATAACTAAATATGTTTTGCTATCATCAAAATAACCGGGATAATGGCCTTTGGGCCAACAGAGAGGTGCTGAAATCGAAGATCTGGAAGGAGAAAGAGGAATTTGAGATGGGTTTAAAATTAATTTGGATTTGGTTGAGAGATTGGAGAGAAATAAATTTTGGGAGAAGAGATGGTGTCTTCGGTTCGCTGAGAGATGAGAGAGAGAGTGAGAGAAAAAATGAAGAGAAAACACAGTTATAGGGCAAAATACGACGATCGGTCGACCGGTCCGGTCGACCGAATCCAACCGAGAGCTCTGTAAATAAGATCGGTCGACCGGGTCAGTCGACCGAAATATCCCGAGACCACAGCAGGTCAGCATCGGTCGACCGGAATTCTGGTCGGTCGACCGGTAGCACAGAAAAAATAAAAATTTTCTCTCAGGCAGAGTCGGTCGACCGGAGATTTAAGGGTCGGTCGACCGGCTTTGCCTGAAAAACAGTTAACAGCAATTTTGCCCAAAAAAAAATTTTAAGTAATTTTGTAGTCCAAAAATAGGTATGATATATTAATCATATAGGAATACCAACAGGTTTTAAATCTTTCATTAAGTCTTTGCAAACATCAAAATACATGCAATCCAATTTTAATTTTATTTTCATATTTAAACAAAGATTTTAAAGATGTTGAAGCCGAATACCCAGTGACGGGTTCTGAACTTCATCCTCTTGATTCCTCTTGAATGAGTTGAGGTGCGCAATTGCCATCTTTAAGGTATTTGCTTAAATAGGAAATTTTACAAAAGTTTATTTTTATTTATGAAAATAATGTGAGTATATGTATACAAGTATATAATCACAAATAACAAACTATACATGTGGACATACAATAAAGCAAGGCATGAAAACTAAAGATATCAAAAACTAAACATGGCATATACAATCATGATGGAGTTGCAAGTTTATACTAATCATGTATCAATGAGGCATAAGACTAAACTAGCAATCCTATAACAATTGTATATACAAAATTAAAACTCTTAAATGGAGATGTTACCATTTACGGGCAATCTCCACAAATAGGTGCCTCCACGATAGCGATGCATGCATGATTTATTCTTTAAGCTCCGATGCATCAACCACCCGGGCACCGTTTCCTCCTAAGTCTTGGAGGATGTAGGTCCACCTATACCTGTATCATTTAAATTTGGTGGCTCTTTTTGGTACCCAAATCTTAGTGGGTCCTTTGGGGTTAGATCCGGGGCGAACCCAAACAAATTTATTCTAACATTATTTTTAGCATAACAAAATTTTTCTAAATGGCCTTTGCGGCCACAATGTGTGCAAATATAAATTCTACCACTATTGTACATAAAAGCATGGTTATGTGTGTGTGCATGTCTATGTGTAGCATGTTTATGATGAACATGTTTCCCTTGGGCTACTCCCTTAGGAAATTTAGATGCAAGCTTGTTAAAATCAAATGCACATTTCTTTAAAGTTTTATCTAAAGAATCAACACGTTTTTGAATTTCAACAAAAACATTTTTATCACTAGAAATCATGGGGGTTTTTCCTTTATTAGCTACCTTATACTTATCAAAGTCATTTTTCAATTTTTCAAAAGAACTAGATAACTCATTTTTCTCATTTAAACAAATTTCAAGTTTGTTCTTCAAAACATCATTTTCTCTTTTTAATTTCTTATTATGAGATTGTGAAATCTCATACCTATGTTGCAATTCCTCAAAGAAACGTGCTAGTTCATCCATAGTGAGATCATCATCATCAAGAGAGTTTTCAAATGTTACCTTAGGAGTGTCCTCTCCTTGTGCCATGAAACACATGTTGGCGGCGTCGTGCTCCTCTTCGGATTCCGACTCCGAATCATCCCATGTTGCGGCCAAGGCTTTCTTCTTTCTTTGCCCATTCTTGGACGTGGTTGCTTGTAGAGCGGGGCAATCGGCAATTAGGTGACCGATCTTCTTGCAATGAAAGCAAGGACCGGGTTCATCTCTTTTCTTCTCGTACCTTCCTTGAGGCTTCCCTCTTCGGAAGTTACTTTGCCGTCCCTTCTTGTAGAACATCTTGCCACCTTCCGGATGAGCATGGCGAAGTCCTCATCGCAATCCTCCGATGAGTCATCCTCTTCGTGTATGGTAGGAGCGGCTTTGAAGGCAATGGTCTTCTTCTTTGGTGCCTCCCTCTCTTCTCTAACTTTCATCTCCATCTCATGTGTCTTGAGATTTCCGATGAAGCCGGAGAAGTCCATCTCCTCTTTGTCGTTTAGCTCCTTGAGGTTGTCGCCTTGACTTCCCAAGCTTTGGGAAGAGCTCTAATCACCTTCCTTATCTTTTGATCATTATCAATCTTGTCGCCTAAGGAAGAAAGAGCATTAGTTTATTTTTGTAAAACGGGTGAGCATGTCATCAATGCTCTCATTATCAAACATGTAAAAGTTCTCATATTGAGAACGTAGCAAGTCAACTTTGCTCTCTTGACTTGAGACGTTCCCTCATGAGTCACAATGAGTATGTTCCAAACCTCAAATGCGGATTTACAATTTATATGCGTGCAAGGTCATCTTCATTCAATGCTTGGGTCAATGCATATTGTGCCCTAGCATTAGCCTCATAGTCTTTGGAAGTATCCTCGGACCATGTGCTCTCATCACTAGTGGGTTCAATAAAATCTTGGTAATGGCCCTAGCTACCCTAACTCCTAGGGATTTAAGGAAGAGATTCATTTTCACCTTCCAAATGGGGAAGTTTTAAACCATCAAACTTGGGTGGGGATTTAATGCTAGAAAAGTCCATGGATGCCATGAATGCACAAGCAAATGTAAATGCAACACAAATGTATATAGCCAAATATGGATCTCCCTAAGGTTGTTAGACCTAAGTTGTAGGGTTAGGCTCTGATACCAATTGAAATCACCTAGAGGGGGGGTGAATAGGTGATGGCTATATGAATTATGGCAATTTTGCGGAATTAAAACTTTCACACACAAATAGCACAATAAAGACTTGCAATAAATACAACAATTAAGGTGCAAGAATTGAAAGGAGTAGAGTTAGAGAAAATTGATCAAACGCAAACGCAAGGATGTGTTTCCGAGGTTCGAGCCACGCTCTACGTCCCCGCCTTCACACTTGAAGGATTTGCACTACTATCGTTGATCCCACCGGATCGCCAATACAAGGACACACTTGTCCCTTACACTTGTGATGCCGCAACACCACCCGAAGCTCACTAGCTCCCTTGAGGCCGATGCCTCTACAACTTCACTCCAAGAAGAAATGAGTGATCACACTTGATCACTTTACAAAAGCTCACTTGCACAATCCTAGAACCAAATATGTAGATGTAAAGCTTGGATTGTGGTGTGCAAAATCTAGAGAGAAGCTAGAGGAATAGGCTACAAGTTGGGTGTTGGGAATTTAGGCTTTGGAAAATCTTTTATGAAGGAAAGCTTTGAAAATCTTTGTAAAACTCTTAAGAAATATTTTGCAATGGTTGTCTAATCAATATGAGGTGACCCTCTATTATAGGGGTCAAAAACAGCCTCACAAATTCGTTGGAGACAAATCCCAAAAAGAAAACAGTCAGAAAAACTAGCTGTTGGATCTGTCAGAACTTTTGACAGATTCCGGTCGACCGGGTCGGTCGACCGCCAACGGTCAAAATATGACCGTTGGGGCTCATCGGTCGACCGGGTCGGTCGACCGAAAAACTCCTGTGAAGGCAAGTGAACATCGGTCGACCGGATCGGTCGACTGATTTAGACGTGCACAGTCTTGTGCACATCGGTCGACCGGGCCGGTCGACCGGTTACTGTAAGTTCTGAAAAACAGAACTTTCAGAACCAGAAAATCTTGGGTTTTGGTTTTGGGTTTTGGGTAAGATTTTGGAACTTGTAAAAACATGAAGTATAAGCATGTGTCATACTTCAATCATGTTAAAAATAGTTTGATAAAATTCTTTTGAACACAAACTTATTTTTCAATGAAAATGTTTTTCCAAAACTATTGTTTTTCTAAAAAGCGTATTTTCAAATATGTTCTCTTTTAAAAACTAAGTTAGAAATGGAATTGAAAATCTTTTTGAAGCCATGAACCTAACTAAGAGGTGTGTGTGTGATAATCCCATAGCTCTACTTCTAATATCTAGCTTTGACAAAATCTAAATAAAAAAAAAATACAAAGCTTGTTTTCTTCAATGTCTTGATCTTGTCTTGATCTTGTCTTGATCTTCATATCATCATCTTGATCCCAAAGCATCCTAGTTGTGCATAGCTTGGGAATCTTCATTTTGCGGCGAACTCCAAATGTGTGAGTCTTTTAGCGGAGCCGTCAAACAACCTGTTAAATAACCTGAAAAATTCTGAAACACAAATGTTAAATACATAACTAAATATGTTTTGTTATCATCAAAATAACTGGATAATGGCCTTTGGGCCAACACAAAGATCAGCAGTTATCTCCTCGTTCATCATGTTGTAAAGGATCTCATCTGATAAGCACAGTATGATCGTCGCCTTTGCGCGAAAGTTGATGTCATTCCACTCATCATCCTCTATATTCGATGTCTTTTCTCAATACCAAGCAGGGCCTTATGTGTGCCCTCCTTGATGAGTAACGATGTTACTTGCATCTTCCACAATAGAAAGTTAGACTTCCAGTCAAATTCTCCACCTCGATTTTGGTTGTCGCGGTCGTTTCGCTAGCCATCGCTCTGATACTAATTGTTAATGATCTATCACCGATCAAACAACAGAGAAACACCAAGTTGAATATTCGTAGCAGAAGAGAAAACATAGAAGATTTAACACTAGCAAGCAATTGAAACTAAAATTACTACACAATCAAAGAACACCAGATTTAACGTGGTTCAACAATGTACCTACATCCACGGAGAGGAGAGGAGAAATATTTATTGAAAACAGAGAAGAAAATATAAGAGTTACAAGAAGATCTCTCATAAATCTCAATGGTGAAAATATGAAATTCTCTTGAATTCTTGACACATCTTCATAAGGACATCCCCAAGGGATTTATATAGGCACCTAGAATGATCCTAGTCTAATACAAACTCCAATAACCAAATCAGCACCGCCTTAGAGAAATAAGAAACTCGTATCCAAACTAAAATAGGAAATAGATCCGTATTAAAACCACCAAAACCTAAAAATTCTTCTCCAATGAATATGAGGTACTCTAAATTCTAATAGAACGATCGTTGGTAGAAAAGTTAAAAACAATTAATATTAGCTATGTTTCGTTAGCATGCATGTATTATATCAATTCAAATATTAAAATACTAATTAAATATTATTATGATGCAGGTAAAAGATTCTAATATTAAAAGAAGTCAAGCAACTACGAAAGAAAAGCAGATTCACATACTCACATTTTAAAGTGGACAACAGATCAAGATCAATAATAGATTAGAGATGTATATCCCATTTGTAAATAATTAATAGCAGACCGGAATTGCACTTTCAAAAACTCTAATCTTATTTTTAATTATTATAATTGTATAATACTCTTCTTCACAAACTCAACGCTTCAAACAGTACGTTATTTAGACTTCGGATGAGTGAGTTATGGTCCAAATAAGTCAGCTTGTCAGTGGCTGAATTTTGCTCGCATGATCTATTTTCTACTTGATTTTAGTGACATGGGAAAAACCTAGATGACCTAGGCTTCAGCGGAGAAGAAGAGGGGAACAATAGAGTTGAGGTCGAATGAATATGTGGAGAGTTAGAGGAATTTAGCAACATTTTTAGAGAGAGAAAAAAATTTATTGTGAAAAGATTGAGAGAGAGTGATGCAGGAAGCGAGATATGAACGATGCCGGTTAGATCTCATTCTAGCGCCCACGAACCATGAAAACTTTCAGGTAAATGACTTGTTCGAATCCACGAACACAACAACTCAAATCTACGAGTTAAGAAACAACTCGAATTCATGAGCAATTGGGAGAATAAACTCAATTTTAATTAAAGAAATGATAAAAGATTGTTACAAAATAAAAGATACAAAGGCCTTTATATAGGCTTACAAAGAGTTTTATTCTATCTATGAAAACACAAAATCAATTAGAGTTCAAATTAAACTCAAAAACTAAATCCTAAACAAACTCAGAAATCAGCAGATACTCAATAGGACTATCAACAGCTGAAGAGTTCTATCGATAGTCAAGAGCAGACTTTAAACTCTTGACTTTTAAGAAAAGCCTGTCGACAGGCCAGATGAATGGTGCTGTCGACAGGTCAGATTATTTAGTGTTTTGCTACTTCTCGCGGGTGATCTCCTCCTACATCAGTCACTCTCTCTTCAAAAGAACTCGTCTCCAGTTTCTATTAGGATATAACTGCTTGGTAGGGACTCTTTCAGCTGGAATTCTTTCTCTCTTTAAATATATCATCATCATATCTTCTTCTTTGAAGAGTTTCTTTTGCCTCTTCTTATCAGCGGTTGCTGTTGACACTTAAAAAAGACAAGATTCTTATTGGTCCGAATAATGTCTAAACTTGTTGACATTTACAAAAGACAAGTGACAGACGAGCTGAAGACCAGTTTTCACCCATCTCCGAAGGGAAAAGGAAGCAACTTGGACTCCACTGATTCAGCAAGCAGACAGTGAACCCGGATTGTTTCTAAACAGACCTCAGCAGGTCTAAGGTGCTAACACTTAGCATTACATGAGCCCAAAGGGATAGCCTCGTTTGAGAGGCTAATATCACCCAACTTCGCCTTGAAGCCATTCAAAGCCTCGACAAGAAGCTGACTCGCAAACTTCGCCACAGAGGACTTCCAGCTCCACCAAAGGGTTTCTTTCAGACTTCGCCAGAAACCGTCTCTAGCTCCGCTACGAGCTCAATGCTGACAGCTTCGCTATTGGTCTGCTATGGTCAACCTTTGACCAATCAAATCTCCGGATGAGATCGGATCCAATCAGATCAAATCCAATCAAGATCAAATCAGAGATCAAATTTGGCAGTTGATTGCCACAATCTCTTGACTCTTCTAAAACGAGTAAGAAGATCAGGGGAAATCCTCCAACGATATGGAAAGGATCAAGAAGATCAACCGACCTGCCAATTCTAGCTTCGCAGAAGCTGATCCTAGCCTCGCAGCAAGGCTACTTTTTAGATTTAAACAGATTTGATTCAATCTGTTTCCATATCTTCAAGGGTCGATTATACCCTTGTTCTCCCTATAAATAGCCATCAGGGGTACAAGACCAGAGAGAGATCGATCGATCGAAGACAAAAAGAGGACTCCACAAGCAGAGGCTTCTTCATAACGCACCGTGCGCTCTCGAACTCAGAGACCTTTTAGAGAATTGCTTTCTCTAACCAGGGTGTTGAAAACTTAACATCGTCCTTCTTCTCAAGGAATCTCCGGAATCAGGCGAGAAGGAATTCCTAATTGAAGGCGATTTTGAGAAGCAGCAAGAAGGTTCTACCAACCCTCTGTTCTCTGATTCCCCGAACCAGGCGAGAAGGGAATCTCATCGCTCGCATCGTCAAAGGGACAAAGTGGTCGCGCGCTGACCAGACTCCTATCGACACACTTCTCCAGAATCTCTGAGGAGATCTACTTGTAATCTTTTTTAAGAATACTTGTAATTTAGCTCCTCAAACTCTTTTTTGTAAGTTTTCCCCTTTGCAAACATAATGGAAAACAAGATGGCGACTCCGCTAGGGAAAAAATTCTCCACTGCCGAGAATCAAGTGTCGCAATGCGACGAACAGACCTTCGGGTCTAACTCTGAATTCAGAAAAGCCGGTGCAGCCAGAGCCCCTCTGGCTAAATCTTCAAGGAAAGTCTCTGCGGAGACTGAAAAGGTTCTCTGCGAACCTAATGCGGTTATTTGGCGCAACAAGGAAGCATGTCCGCAGTCTGTTCCTTCACTTGTGAGAACTTGGTGGTTCAGTTCGATCAAGGAAGATTTGAAGAAGTCCTCTCTGGGGGTGGCCCAATGCTTCGAGCACGGAAGCATAGGAAGGTTTCCACGGCCAAGGTTTCAAATCAAAAACCAGAAGCAGAATTCTGCCAACACCCCTCAGCCTCGTGTGTGGCTAATCAGGTTCCTTACGAACCTAAGTCTCCTCTGCCAAGGCGGATATGGAAGCCTAAACAGAAGTCTCCGACCGAAGCTTCAGGCATAGCTACGCCTAAACCGTGCCTCTCTCGCGAAGAAAAAGGCAAGATGCCTGTCTGCTTCAATCATAAAATCAAGACGGCAATCATACCGTCACCCAATTCAAGAGCAGCAATGCCTCGCGCCGGCCTCGTTCTCATGAGCGAAGCTACTGTACCACAACATACGCGCAGGGTTCGTGACCGCGAAACTAAAGCCAAAGTACCATCTAGGGCCAATTGCCTTCGCAGCAGCATAGCGGGTAAAGCACCGCAGCGTGCTCCGCTCTCCAGTTCGTCGAGCGCTAAGCCCGCGCTTTGTGGCGAAGCTGGAACCAAAGCACTATTCAGTGCTAATCCCATCTGCAGGGATAAAAGAAGCAGGACGTCATCCTATCTGCGACCCAAAAGAGCCTTTGCGCTCGATTGCAGAGACCCAACCGGGTCCGATTTGAGGAAATTGTTGACGGATAGACAAACCTCTTCCCCCTGTTGTCGACAAGTGGGATGTCAGCTAGTAACACTCCACTCGGTCCATTGCCGGCTGGGACCAATCCCCGCCACGTCTCAAAGACGACGGGCCAGTTCCATCACATTCGGCTTCATCCTCCGAGTGGGACTCCGATATCAGTATAGGAGGAATATTCAAAGACCTCACTGTTAATATGACGTCGAGCAGTTAGTTGGAACCTGCGGAGGCTACCGATGAAGAACCGTGGGCCCAGCAATTAAACATCCAATGGGAAAAGCGGTTCGAGCTGCGCGAACCACCTACTGAAGACAAGGTGTTGCAGGTCAATCTGGGAAGTCAAGATAACCCCAAGCCCATCTTTATAAGTGAAAGCCTATCGCTTACGGAGAAGGAAGAATTGATAATACTCATAAAGGAGTATATAGATGTCTTCGCATGGAGCTACGGAGATATGCCCGGACTTGATCCACAGGTCGCTATGCACCGTATGAACATCAAGCCCGACGTCAAGCCAGTCAAGCAGCAACAACGTCGATTTTGCCCAAACATCATGGAGGCTATTGAAGCCGAAGTTCACAAGCTCATTGCATGTAGCTTCATCCGGGAGGAACAACATCCAGATTGGGTTGCTAATATCGTCCCCGTCCTCAAGAAGAACGGGAAAATACGGATCTGCATCGACTACCGTGATCTCAATATGGCCTGTCCTAAAGATGAATTCCCACTGCCCATCACCGACGTCATGATTGACAACACATGCGGGTTCGAAAGGATGTCTTTCATGGACGGCTTTTCAGGGTACAACCAGATTAAGATGTATCCCGATGACGAGAAGCATACTTCGTTCCGAACACCATTGGGGGTATACTGCTACACTGTAATGCCCTTCGGACTGAAGAACGCCGGAGCAACCTACCAACGGGCAATGTGTACGATCTTCCGCGATCATCTCCGAAAAACGGTGGAGTGCTATGTCGACGACATTGCCGTCAAAAGTCGCAACAAGAATGAACATCTTCGCGACCTGAGAACGATGTTCGACATAATGCGGCTCATCGGCTGAAAATGAATCCAACAAAGTCCTTTTTGGGAGTGTCAAGTGGCAAGTTCCTTGGGTTTATTGTCACATCAAAAGGGATTCATCTTGACCCAGATAAGGTCAAAGCTATTCAGAGCATGCATCCACCAAGGAACCTCAAGGAGCTTAGAGGCCTGCAAGGCAGGCTGGCTTATATTAGGAGATTCATCGCAAATCTCTCAGGCCGCTGTCAGCCGTTCACCGACTCATGAAAAAGGGTGCTTCCTTCATATGGGATCAAGCTTGCCAGGAAGCTTATGAAGACATCAAGAGGTACCTCACAAAACCTCCAGTCTTAGTGGCCCCTACATCAGGAAACCGTTCTTGCTTTATGTAAAAGCTCTGGACTACTCCCTCGGTGCCCTCCTCGCTCAAAAGGACGACAACGGCCACGAGCAGGCCATTTATTATCTGAGCAGAACTCTCATAGGAGCGGAATCTCGCTACAACCCTATTGAAAAAGAGTGTTTAGCTCTCGTCTTCGCTATTCAGAAGACACGACATTATTTGGTCGGCCAGACCATACATGTCATCTCCAGAGTAAACCCATTGCGTCTTCTTATGACGAAGCCAGGATCATTGAATTCAAGATTGGCTAAGTGGACACTTTTATTGTCTCAATACGACATGATCTTCACGCCTCAGAAGGCGGTTAAAGGCCAGGCCCTTGCAGAGTTCTTGGCTGCCCATCCAGTTTCGGAACACTCAAAGCTCCACGAAGATATCCCTGATGAGGTCTTTGAGTCTAATGCGACCTCAGAAGAGGAAGTATGGCAGATGTTCTTTGATGGAGCATCGCGAATGGGCCCTAAGGGCAAGATTATTGCCGGAGTGGGGGTTGTGTTTATCTCCCCACAGAATCATGTCTTGCCCAGAGCATTTTCTCTGACAGAATCGTGCTCCAACAATGTAGCAGAATATAATGCTCTGCTCATCGGTCTTCAACTCGCCCATGGAATGGGTGTACGCTACCTCGAAGCTTATGGCGATTCAAAACTGATCATCAATCAGGTCAAAGGCGAATACGAAGTCCGCCATGAGGACTTGGTGCCTTATTACCATACAGCCATCGAATTGGCTAACCTATTTGAAGGTTTCTACATCGGGCATGTGTCTCGATCTCAGAATACCAAGGCGGACGCTCTCGCTGCATTAGCGACGACGCTAGCCTTGCCAGCTGACACCGAGTATCACCTCACAGTCTCAACTCGACATCTTGTATGCTCCAAGCATATACTAAGAACTCGAGAAGTCTATAATGTCTCCACGGATCTTGAACCAAGAGACTGGCGCTTTCCTCTCATCGACTATGCTTTGCACGGTCTGCTTCCAGACGATCCCAAGAAAGCGGCGTCCATCAGACGAAGGTCTCTCCGGTTCTATTACGATCCGACTTTGAAGACACTTTACCGTCGCTCATATGACGGTGTTCTCCTCCGTTGCCTTTCCAATTCAGAGGCACAGGAAGCGCTCCAAGAAGCGCATGACGGCATTTGCGGAGCTCATCAGCCAGGTCCAAAGCTCAAAGACAGGTTGCACAGACTTGGATACTATTGGCCAACTATGATAGCCGATGCCATCCAATACGCATGAAGGTGTAAAGCATGCCAGATTCATGCGGACTTCATACACCAGCCTTCGGAGCTGCTCCACCCAACTGTTACTTCATGACCATTTGAAGCATGGGGAATCGACGTCGTAGGGCCAATCAGCCCCTCTTCGACAAGAGGTCACCGGTTCATCCTGGCAATAACCGATTACTTCTCAAAGTGGGCAAAAGCTATACCACTGCTTGAAGTCAAAACCCCTAATGTGGTTAACTTCATCAAGCACCATGTCATTCATCGATTTGGTGTCCCTAGGCGGATCATCCATGACAATGGTCCCCAATTCATAAGTCAGGTATTCTATCGATTCTGCGATAAATACCGAATTCAGAATGTGGCTTCAACTGCCTATAATCCCGCCGCTAACGGCTTGGCGGAAGCATTCAACAAAACGATCATCAAGCTACTCAAGAAATTCGTCTCCTCGAACAAGCGAGATTGGGACGAAAAGCTTGGTGAATGTCTTTGGGCCTACCGAACCACGGTTCGGACACCGACAGGCAATACGCTTTTTTTCCTGGTATATGGGTGCGAAGCAGTCCTCCCATTGGAAATCTAGATGCCATCGTTGCGAGTAGCTCTGATTATTAAAACTACATCAGAGGACAATGACCACCTACGTCTTCAAGAGCTCGAAGCCCTAGACGAGAAGCGGCTCCAAGCGCAGCAGCACATTGAGCTGTATCAAGCTCGAATGTCAAAAGCCTTCAATAAGAAGGTCAAGCAGAGAATCTTCCAGAAAGGAGACCTGGTCTTAGCCGTCAGACGACCGATGGTTATGACGCACAAGACCAAAGGCAAATTTCAGCCTAAATGGGAATGACCATTTATGATAGAAACAGTCTATTCAAACGGAGCATACCGCCTCACGACTGCAGAGGGCGACCTACTCATGATGCCGATCAATGGCAAGTTCTTAAAGAAGTGTTATCCTTAATCAAGGATCCTTCTCTTGATCAAGTTAACACTACACCTCTGATCAAGATCTCCGTGTCCAAAGCACACACAAAGAGAGCCTTTCTCTTCCTCCAAGTGAGATCATACAGCCACAAACCAACAGGAACCTGACGTGCACCGGTTATCCTAGAGGGGAATCAGGGTTATGCAGACATTAACCTGATAATCCAATATCCTTAACGATTAAGGATAGAGGAAAATGTTGGCTTTTAAGCCCGACATAAGTCCTTGACAACTCATCATGCTGAGGGGAATAGCATGGCTAGCCTGACTCAAACGGTAGTTGGTAAAGGCATATCAAACCCGTTGACAGCTGAGGGTTTGCTAAAAATCCTAAGGGACCTGTTCCCGTTTGATTCCCTCGTTTTTCCCCGTGAAGACGAGACCTCCAAAATCACTTACCAATTCTCATCCATAGAATGGTAAGACCACATATACATTTCGCTGTTACGTTAACATTAAACCTATGACAGCAATTCCCTCGTTTCTCCCTGTGAGAGCGAGACCTCCAAAGTCACTTACCAATTCTCATCCATAGAATGGTAAGACCACAAATACATTTCGCTGTTACATTAACATTAAACCTATGACAGTGATTCCCTCGTTTCTCCCCGTGAAAACGAGACTTCTCCAAATTCCACTACAAACTCGATGCTCGTTGACATTTACAAAAGACGAGTATCACCAATTTTTGAAGCTTGGTGGCGTCTCAATCGGTTATGTCATTGCGACCTCTGAACCAGCAGACAGCTAAGTCCCAATTCGAGCCCTATTGACATTTACAAAAGACAGGTCTCGATACTCGTTGACATTTACAAAAGACGAGTATCACCAATTTTTGAAGCTTGGTGGCGTCTCAATCGGTTATGTCATTGCGACCTCTGAACCAGCAGACAGCTAAGTCTCAACCCTGAGCCCTGTTGACATTTACAAAAGACAGGTCTCGATACTCGTTGACATTTACAAAAGACGAGTATCACCAATTTTTGAAGCTTGGTGGCGTCTCATCCGGTTATGTCATTGCGACCTCTGAACCAGCAGACAGCTAAGTCTCAATTCCGAGCCCTGTTGACATTTACAAAAGACAGGTCTCGATACTCGTTGACATTTACAAAAGACGAGTATCACCAATTTTTGAAGCTTGGTGGCGTCTTAATCGGTTATGTCATTGCGACCTCTGAACCAGCAGACAGCTAAGTCTCAATTCCGAGCCCTGTTGACATTTACAAAAGACAGGTCTCGATACTCGTTGACATTTACAAAAGACGAGTATCACCAATTTTTGAAGCTTGGTGGCGTCTCATCCGGTTATGTCATTGCGACCTCTGAACCAGCAGACAGCTAAGTCTCAATTCTGAGCCCTGTTGACATTTACAAAAGACAGGTCTTGATACTCGTTGACATTTACAAAAGACGAGTATCACTAATTTTTGAAGCTTGGTGGCGTCTCATCCGGTTATGTCATTGCGACCTCTGAACCAGCAGACAGCTAAGTCTCAATTCCGAGCCCTGTTGACATTTACAAAAGACAGGTCTCGATACTCGTTGACATTTACAAAAGACGAGTATCACCAATTTTTGAAGCTTGGTGGCGTCTCATCCGGTTATGTCATTGCAACCTCTGAACCAGCAGACAGCTAAGTCTCAATTCCGAGCCCTGTTGACATTTACAAAAGATAGGTCTCGATACTCGTTGACATTTACAAAAGACGAGTATCACCAATTTTTGAAGCTTGGTGACGTCTCAACCAGTTATGTCATCGCGACCTCTGAACTGACAGATAGCCAAGTCTCATTATCCAACCCAACAAGATATGTTCTCAAGAAATTGCACTACAATTCGGAATCGCAATTCAAAAAGAAGAACAGATTGAAGATTCGACAAAAGAAGAAAGAATTTTCATTCATTTCAAGAGGATAAAGTACATGGAGCTACAAGCGCATACTGTACGATCTGAGCCGCTCTCCGAGGGTGTTTAGCCTCGTCTTCCTGTCATCATCAGCCTGGGCAAGCGCTTGTGACCTCAGCTCAGCCTCATTGAAATCTTCCGCATGAGCCAGACGAGCTTCGGCCTCCGCCAAAGTTGCCTTCTGTGACAACTCCTGCCGTGCAAGCTCTTCACTCTGAGCTTTGAGTTGTTCAAGCCGCGCAGTTTCCTCAAGCCGCACCGATATGGCCTTGGATAAGAGGAGATTTGCTTTCCTGATCATTTCCTTAGCCTTCGCAATCTTATCCTCAGTGCCGAGAAGAGCACTAGTGGAGGCGTCAATTGCACTTCCAACCTCCGCTTGTCTTGTCTCCAAGGATTTCAAGTCGGAAGAGATAGCCTTAGCAGCCTCTTGAGCGGCAAGCCGGGTCTCGTGCTTTTGAGCAATGAGAAGTGCGAGCCGGTCATCAACTAAAGACTCCGGGTCCGAACGGTGGAGGCGGCGCCATTCCTCCGCATCCTTCTCAAATTCATCCACCAGGAGCTCCAAAGCAGTGGCCTGGTGATACCCCTCAAAGTCCCGAATACTCTCAATATCACGGGAGAGGACCCCCTTTAACCTTGAGAATGGCATAGTCGAGCCCTTCAGAACCAGGTCGATAGTTCGCCCTAAGCCTATAAAAGTTATCGACCAGGTCACCGATATAATCATTCTCGACCTCAGCCACTTCCGGTAAAGAGGCAACCTCGGAATAGTCCACCAGCCTGGTCGACGCCGTCGCAGAAGAAGCAGCGGGAGCACTGACAGCAGCCGGACAAGCCGAGGGCGATCTCGGCGGAGTCCTCATCGAGACCAGAACGCCAGCCACCGCGGAAGAAGGACTAGCAACCACCTCCTGAGCAGTAGGCTCGACCACCAGGGTTGGAGAAGTAGGGCTTGTGATCACCCTCAGCTCCGTACTTGGCAAAATTGTCGGCACCCCACTCGTTGATACAGTTGGGAGTGAGGACACCTCCGGGACTGCCGCCTCCGCAACTTCTGGCCTTTCGGCTGATTTGGGCCGATAAGAAGGCAGGTCGCCATACAGCGCGTCCAACATAGCAGCATCCGCCGCGGTCGTCGAAGCGCTCGTGTCACCCCTTGGCCCTTCGGGGGGATCTTTCGGCTCTCTTAAAGCTGATGCACCTTGAGGTCGAACACCTGTAACAAAACTACGGTTAGTCGGGACACTACATGCAAAAGAAGCCAAGAGGTTAGGACAATACCAAAGGATAATGTTGCCTCGAACATCTCGTCAGCCGCATCAGTCTCCAGGGGCTCCATCGGAAAATTTTGCCAGAATCAGCACGAACAGCCGGCTCGCTTTCGCTTGCCGAGTATCCTGTGGACCACCCAATAGAGCTCGATGCCTCAGGACTTCCTTTAGAAGTCCCAGCGCCCGAGGGACCAATGTCGGCTGCATCACCTTCGGACTCCTCCGCGTGAGTAAAGGAACCAACAGCAGTCCCATAAGCGAATAGGGATCATAATGTTCCCCTTGCTCCCCAACCGCCTCAGCTCCTGCAATAAGAAGCAAATAATGAGTTATTTGGGATACCCAAAGGCGTATTATATGGATGGGATTAATCTTACCCAGACCCGGAGCAAATTCACCGCTAGTCGGTTCAGCGACCAACGGTTCAACCGCTAATGGGGCAGCAAGAGGAATCACTGCAGAGGGACGGTCCTCCGCCACAATTGTAGGAGCCTGGCGACGGGGCTTCTTCGCCAACGACCTCCTGCGGGATTCACTCCCACGCTTCCTCTTGAAGTGGACGTCAGAATCCTCTTCTTCCACTTCTCCCGCACGTCGTGGGGAAGATGTCCCCACCACACCAGAGCCAGCCGCATGAGTATCAGCTCCCGTCCCCGCCTCAAAGTGAGGACTCCCTGCATCAGAAGCCTCGCTATCATCTACAACGATGAACTCCTCCAAGCCAGGGACACGAACCCGTTTGCCTTCCTTTCTCTCAGAAGCCTTCCGCTTCAGTCGATGAGAGATTAACTTCACGCCCGAACGGTTGGCATTGAACCCAGGAGGTGTGGAGTTGGAAGCCGCATACCACTGGCAAAAGCACAGGGTCGTCAGAAGGTTGGGATCCTTCAATGGCGTGCCAGCCACGCCCCAGTGCCGCCCGCAGTAAAGAATCGCCAGGCACGGGCCCCATCAATGAGACTCCCCATGAAGGCTAAATCGAGATTGGGGTTGCCCACATACAGCTGATCGTACCCAAATTGTCGAGCAAACCGGCTTGGGATGTAAGGTTCTAAATAGCAGACATCCCGCTTCTATACAATAAATGTGAGGGCCGGATGCTGACCAGCCACTCAAAAACCCCCCGACTCATGGGAGACCGTCCTGACTCCGCATCTCGGAATTCCTCTTCGTATCCTGCGCCCCGAATGCGAGGAAAACAGTGGAATAGGTTGTAAGCGTCATGACGATGCACTAACTTGCGGGCCTCGGCCACGTAGGTCTTCAGCCAGGAACATCCTTCGAATCGGCGGAGAAGAGCCATTCGAACACCTTGCGGAGGGTCCTCTCCAGCTTCAATCAAAGAAGGGCAGTGCAAGGCAAACCACGCCATTAAGTAAGTGTATGGCTGACCCACCCTAGGATTGGGTCCATCACAAGGCAGGATGGCACTCTTCCCACGCCTCGTCGCCGGTGGCCTGCAGAAAGCCTCCGTTAATGCACGAAGGCCTCTTTGAATACAGCACACCATGGCCGGAAGGAGACCCAGACGGTGGCCATGGACCAAGTGAACGGCAGGCAGCAAAACATTCGGATGGACGATGTCACCCGAGGAGGATGGCACTACGCATTTCTTCAACCAGACGGTTAAGAAACCGGCCAACAGTGCCTCCCGGGACATCGGCTGACGAGCCTGATGGTGAAAGCTCCGAAGGACATCACCCTTCTTATAGGGACCATCGTCTTCTGTCATGACAATATCCCTTTGGAGGCATACCTCCATCCGTTCAAAAATGTCGCCGTCTGCAACTCCACAATGAGCTGCCTCAGGAGCATTCTTCATATCTGGGAATAGGTAACTCCCCCAGTTCTTCAAGCTCTTCGAGCTACCCTTGCTGCCACCATGGGATGCTAGAACAAATGTGCAAATGACACATTAACTCCCGATAAGTCTCAAATAAAGCAGGCTCCTGCTTCTCCAGTAGAGCCAACTCCGTCTCGCATGGAAAGTACTCTTCATACGGGAGAGACCCGAAAGGCAGGGCAGAGATTTCCCTCATATCGTGCAAGGTCATGTCCAACTCGCCAACTGGGGTGAAGAAAGTCCCGACGCTAGGCAATACAACTCAAGGATGGCGTAGAAGCACGCCACCTTCATATCAATGCCGTAGCATGTCGCCCTTACGGCCTCATAGAGGTTCAACCTCTCCAAGTCCTCCTCGAAGTGAGCGAGGATATAGTTGGTCAAGTCCGCCCACCATGTCTTTGGGGGATGAACCCAACCAGGAGTCCTGAAGTCAGTGGCGGGATAATTCCCGTCAACTGCGCAGAATTGGGTGCCAAAGGTCTGCGCCACAGCCGGATTCTCTCCTACCGGAAGCTCCCGCGACACGTTTCCAGGATATAGGCCTATTATGTTGTGAGAGGTCCCGCCCTTGAAAAACCAGGAGACTGAGATTTCAATCTCCTGACGTGGACGGACTCGACACTTCGGCTCACGCCCCATGCCATCTTCCGAGCCTGAGTTACACACTCAAAAGAAGACAAAGGAAAGTGCCGCTTGTTAGACGGAAGATAAAACTTCTCGCCATCCAACGCGAAGATCCACTGTCCCTCGCCTGCCTGCAATTGGCGATCAGGATCGGACGCGGCATCTCCGAACATGAAATGGGCTTTTTATAAGTCCGACGGTCGATGTCTTCAAGAGGAGCGGTGGTTAGAATACTCCTCATGGTGAGCGGGTCACCACCATGGATAAGCGTGTCCCGGACGACGGAACTCCGCTCACTAAAGAGAGAAGCCTGGCCATAGAATTGAAGGCTGATGCTGCCATCCGCTCGGCTGGTCATCCCGAACAGACTATTCAAGGGACCAGGGGTGTAGGGCACTGCAAAGAAAGAAAAAGGAAAAGAACTATGATTAGTTCAACAGTCAAGCGGACATGGAGATATAAGATTCGCTAAGGCATAGCCTCGCCCCGTGAGCAAGGCCAGTAAAGCGACAGCCTCGACAAAGCTTGATCTCGTAGACAAATCTGCATTTTGCAGAAAACGTCTAAATACCAACTTCGCTTAAGCAGGAAGTGGTATAGCCCTAAGGGCTGACGTCATCAAGAGGGTGTTATGGTCAAGAGTCATTCTTCGTGGCCATGACTGAAGAGACAGACCCGAGTCCTGTTCCTCAAACAAGACGAAGACAGCCCAAGTAATGGCTTCATACGGAAGCCCAAAGAAGAACTGTTCAGTTCTTAATTCCCTGTACAAAGAAGATAGGGAAATTCAGGGAAACGAGTTCCCTAACGAGGACAGATCATATTCGATCGTCCTGATAAGCTAAATACCGGCTTTAAAAGAAAGAGACCGTAGTCTCTAATTAGGAGAGAAAAGTCTCTTACCGGCGATTGGTCGCTCGATGACCAGAGGAGGAGGACCCTCCGTTGCAGAAGTCGCCACTTCTTTCCCTGCTCGTCTTTTGGGCGCCATTGAAGAGCTGCAAGAGTTCTCAAAGTTCTCTGAACGAAGAAGGAAGAGGGAGAGGGAAAGTCAAGAAATTTCTCTGAAAAGGGAGATCTTTTCCTGTTCAGCCCGATCGGGCTTTTATAGGCCAATCAGCGCCTGAAACGAGGCCTCGAAAAGGGCGTACGCCGCCGTTTCGAATTAATTCGAAACGCCACCAGAAGCGCCTCCCCGAGAAGCGCTGCTTCGATCCCACTAAGGGTTAACTTCGCCCTGGATTAAAATGCGGGCTTCGCGCAATCCTTCAGGGACTTCGCCGAAAGGCTTATCTTAGCCCCTTAAAAAGGCGCTGTTCACGGACATACCAGTTTCGCGAAGTTCATTCAAAGAAGGGACTATGCCCTTAACTCCGCATACAGTTTAGTCCCGCTATGGCCAAACTTTCAATGAAAGTAAGCAAAAATCAGAGGATCAGAAGATGAACTTTCATTGATTTAAAAGGAAGGGTACATTGATATTACATCAAAGTTGTGCTTCATACAACACATTCAGTGGCTCGACAGGGTCATTTGCGCAAAAGGCATACAAGCGGTTTATCTGCTTCTAAGTCAGACTGGCTGGACACGAAAGGTCTTCCTCCTGCACAAGGCTGTAACCAGTTGTGTCATGGAGACACGGCCATAATTCTCCACAAAAATGGCAGATTTTACCACTAGAAAGCGAGGTCATCTTTGTTGAAGCCTGGGAATAAAACTTATCGCCGCCAACACGTCAGACCACCTATAATAGGAATTGGCATTGATGTCAGTGGTCCGACAGGTGTGATGCCTGCTCTCCCGAAGTGGATCGTCCCCGACAAAGGCCACCAAAGTTGAAAGTTGGCAATGATGTCAGTGATCTCACAGGTGACGCCCACTACCCCGAAGCGGATCATCTCCGACAAAGCGGCTACCAGCCTCACCTCAGAACGAATCATCTCGTATAAGAGGCTGCCAATAGCCTCTGGGACACGCACCCGCTGCCCCGAATTGTTCCTCCTGCTTAAAAGTAAAGCTTCAACTGGGGAAGCATAAGGCAACTTTTCGGTCTCTTTCATCAAGACACATGATCGGCGAACATAGCTCACTGCAATGCAAAATTGGAGCAAGTTAGCAGTTAAACACAAAAGACACTGCAAAAGCGCTAAAGCCGAATTCTTTGGGGCGAAGCAATCCGATTTCGATTGGGGCAGAGGATAAGCCTCGCTTGCACAGCGATGATGGGCTGGCTCAGCAAACGCCAAGTCCTAGCCTCGCCTATATGGCTAAGCCAGACTGATCCTATGGGACACAGTCTTAGTTTCACCTATATGGCAAGACTGGCTCAACCTTGAAGATACCAAGTCCCAAGTTCTGCCTGTGCAGCGGACTTAACATGCAGTGATCTTTTTCTGATCAAGTCAAGATGATAGCTTCACTGGGAAGCTATGCCAAAATCCTTCTCTGTAGATCAGTTAAATAGAGAACAAGGGAAGCTAATCCCTGAAGCAGCCGCTAAAGCTGAATTAAGGGAGATGAATTCCCTAAAATCGGTGAAGTCGTTGAACGATCAAGACTTACCAGTCCTTGGCCGGATAATGACCAGAGTGGGCATTCCCACTAATTCAGAGATCTGAGTATCTCTTTCTAAACCAAGAGAAGAGAAGAGAGGCAAAACACTTCTCTTCAGAGGACCTCAAGTGTCCTATTTATAGGCCCCATGGCCTGAGCGCTGCCGCCTCAGGCGTGGAAGCACGAGCGCATTTAAGGCATTTACTGCACCTTGAGAACAGGGACGGCTTCCCTTGGAACCATGCAAAGGGAGAAACGTCTCCCTCATAAAGGCACTTACGGCGCCTTGAAGAAAGGGAATATCCTCCCTTGGAAACGTGCAAATCGGAGATATCTTCCCCGGTCAGCGCAAGAGAAGGAGAAAATCTTCCTTGAAAATCGACCCACGGGTGATCTCGGGAAAGCGACATGCGCTCCCAAGCGAACATATCTTCGGAAGCCCAGACGCGGGGCTACCCGCACGCGAAGCTATTCAGAGGCACGAACCTGTGCAATTCTTCGGCAAACATTCCAAAGCAGGATTTAAAGGGAAGCTGAACTCAACCATCATGACGACGTTCATTCACCACCTATCAAAACAGTTCAAAGTATTTCAAAGTCTGAGCCATTGCAGACTTTCGAAAACTTTGAAGGGGGTCTTGTTGACACTTAAAAAAGACAAGATTCTTATTGGTCCGAACAATGTCTAAACTTGTTGACATTTACAAAAGACAAGTGACAGACGAGCTGAAGACCAGTTTTCACCCATCTCCGAAGGGACAAGGAAGCAACTTGGACTCCACTGATTCAGCAAGCAGACAGTGAACCCGGATTATTTCTAAACAGACCTCAGCAGGTCTAAGATGCTAACACTTAGCATTACATGAGCCCAAAGGGATAGCCTCGTTTGAGAGGCTAATATCACCCAACTTCGCCTTGAAGCCATTCAAAGCCTCGACAAGAAGCTGACTCGCAAACTTCGCCACAGAGGACTTCCAGCTCCACCAAAGGGTTTCTTTCGGACTTCGCCAGAAACCGTCTCTAGCTCCGCTACGAGCTCAATGCGGACAGCTTCGCTATTGGTCTGCTATGGTCAACCTTTGACCAATCAAATCTCCGGATGAGATCGGATCCAATCAGATCAAATCCAATCAAGATCAAATCAGAGATCAAATTTGGCAGTTGATTGCCACAATCTCTTGACTCTTCTAAAATGAGTAAGAAGATCAGGGGAAATCCTCCAACGATATGGAAAGGATCAAGAAGATCAACCGACCTGCCAATTCTAGCTTCGCAGAAGCTGATCCTAGCCTCACAGCAAGGCTACTTTCCAGATTTAAACAGATTTGATTCAATCTGTTTTCATATCTTCAAGGGTCGATTATACCCTTGTTCTCCCTATAAATAGCCCATAAGGGTACAAGACCAGAGAGAGATCGATCGATCGAAGACAAAAAGAGGACTCCACAAGCAGAGGCTTCTTCATAACGCACCGTGCGCTCTCGAACTCAGAGACCTTTTAGAGAATTGCTTTCTCTAACCAAGGTGTTGAAACCCTAACATCGTCCTTCTTCTCAAGGAATCTCCGGAACCAGGCGAGAAGGAATTCCTAATTGAAGGCGATTTTGAGAAGCAGCAAGAGGGTTCTACCAACCCTCTGTTCTCTGATTCTCCGAACCAAGCGAGAAGGGAATCTCATCGCTCGCATCATCAAAGGGACAAAGTGGTCGCGCGCTGACCAGACTCCTATCAGCACACTTCTCCAGAATCTCTGAGGAGATCTACTTGTAATCTTTTTTAAGAATACTTATAATTTAGCTCCTTAAACTCTTTTTTGTAAGTTTTCCCCTTTGCAAACATAATGGAA